>OV651830.1:3443729-3708729 GCA_927349885.1 Psylliodes chrysocephalus
AGCAAAGCATTTTTAAATTGTTAGTTTCTGTGTTACGTTTACTAATTCCGGTAATATCCTCGAATAAAATTAAAAAAAAAAACTGAAAAGACTTGAAACGACTTTTATACACTAATATGTTTCATGGACAAAATTATAATGTTTAAAACCACACTCTTTTTGAAGTTTATATAGAAATATATTATGCGTGGTGCAAAAATTTTAAAATAAATGTATATTTCAAAAAATGTTACTTCTTAAAGTAATTTACCCTTATTTAATCTGAAAATTTTACTAAATTAAACTATTTTTAAGATAAATCAATTATTTCTAAGACACATAATATTTGAAACTAAGATAAAAGTGCTTTCATTATTTTTAAACTAAAAAAGCTGATTGAAGATGAAAATTAAAAATAAATTGTCTGCGATAAAACGAATGAGTGTATTGATATCAGTATATTGAAAGAATACAATTTTATAACCATTCTATCCATCTTTTAAAGTAAATTTTTTAATATACGTATTTTATGAAGTTAAAGTGTAAAAAGAAAAAAATATCATAAATCATTTAAAAATATTTAATAACAATATTTTATATTGTATTCAATATCTTTTTAACTATTAAAAATAAACCATAAATCATTTCATCTGCATTAGGCGCCATTACTATTATCCGCCTACAGCTATAAGCAATTTTTATTGTTCAACTTCACCGAACGTATTATAATCCAATTTAAAGTTTTTCTACCTTCCATCTTTTCAAGAACTCAATCTCTTTAAAATTCATCCGACACTCACTTTTCCTGGTTTTTATTCTAAACGATACCTCAGTCCAATTCACATAATATTTTTTGTAAGGCCTAAAAACTTTCCACCGCCTTCAGTATTAGTTTTCGTGTCACGATTTGAAAGAATGGTAAATAAAAGAAATGTCCGGTATAAGATTAAGTGTACAAGTAATTTAGGTAATAGGACTATCCCTGTGAATGTTTTTATTTTTCCTATCTTTCAGTTCACGTACTTGCCAACCTCTTTTTAAACAATTCAGACTTTAATGGTGTATTATATTAAACGTTTACAGACAGAAAATGACAATAAGAAAGAAATACAAAAATTCGCTGAAGCCATTAAAATATTATTGGTGGATACTGAAGACACCAAACTTACATGGTTTTCAATTGGATTTTAAGAACTAAGTAATCAAAGTTAGTACCGAAGAGGTATTCCTACATCTATTTGTGGCAATAGCTGTAAAGGAAGATACCTTGGGACACATTGGCCAGGAGTGAACTATTTTTAACTTTAGATTAAAAGTAGACAAAGAAAAGACAGTCTTTATCACTGGATCTGGATTTTAACAATTCAGTATCATGTCATTTGGACTATGCAATGCCCCCATGACATTTAAAATACATGAAAACTATGTTGAAATGGTTATCCTGGTGTATTTAGACGACATCATAGTCCTGGGGAACACATTTTATAAAAATCTAAAAAAATTAGATGTTTTTAAACGACTTCAAGCTGATCTACTGATGCTAAATTAGTTGGACAGCTAGGATGGCGTCGCTGTTAAACAATGGCCACAACCAAATAAACTTCAAATAAAAAGTTTTCTTGGGTCAAAAACATTCGATGGAATAAGCCGTCCAATATAGATTCGCCCATGGTATAAACAGTCAATCCTAGTGAAAAGTTTTAAAATTTTATGGTTGCGCTACTTTAGAAACTGCTTGAACCTTTGACGACTGATACGAGATTGCAATTTTTGGCGAAGGTGTTAATATAAATGGTGGTTTGGCGATTGTAGATTTTGGCGGATGCGCAAATGTTTGAGAAGCTTCATTATTTTATATAAAATTATAGAGACAGTTACATATTTGATTTGTAAAGATAAATACTGTTAATTTAATATTATTTACAAATAAATTAGTTATAAAATAAATTAGTGGTTTTAGTTAATAAAATAAATACTAAAATGTTTAAAATAAACGTTACAATAGGTTAATTTGGTCTGCATAATCTATTTTTGACTTCAGAGTATCTGAAATAATTCATGAGCTTCTTTTCTACTATATTACGTCTTCATAATGTTGATTTTTTTCTTTTTAAATCATTGTTATGTTCCATTAAATAATACTAAAAAAATCTTAGACCTTGTTCCATTTTCTTACGTTTTACTCTTTAAAACTTTTTTAAAATTTTTAAATATCCTCATTTTACTAAGTATAAGCAAGAATTTTAAAGGATCTTTCTAAAAATGTGATAATATAATTATTAAAAATAAAAATACCTTCTTTCATATTCAAAGCTTGGAAAGTTTATAAAATAACTCTTTTTCTTTTAGTCTCCATTTAAAACGTTTCTCTACTTAGTATTCTCAAGCGGTGTTTTTCAATTATAATGTAAAATTACGAATTTCATAATCTATACCGAGTTTTTGTATAGGACAAACCAAAGCGGGGTTTCTCTACTTTAAATTTTTATAAAAAATAATGAAGTACGAGAAGCAACACGGAATTTTTTCTCAGTACAACATCTGCTATTCTTTAAAGAAAGACAGATAAGACATTTATTTTTGATGTCCTTTTAAAATGTTTACCTACTTCAAGTTTAAAAATTATATGTATATAACGAATTCTGGCATTGCAATCATTACCAAAGAATGAAAAAAGTATTTGGAGGTAGAAATAACTTTTGAAGTAGTAGTTATTTGTCTTTTTCTAAAAAATACAAATAGTTAAATGCGTACTTCACCCTACAAGAACTTAAAAGTCGCCAAAAGTTTTAAACCGACTGATACTAAAGTTTTCATTTTACCACATTCTACAATTTTTAAAAGAGATTACAAACCCTCATTGATTGGATTAACTATTTAGAATTAATATAAAACATCGAACACTTCACTCAATTTAACTATATTACAAAACATAAAAGTTCAGTTAGTAAATGAGTTATAAAATACTTTAAATTGTTTTACGTAGGGATAAATTAAATTAATTTAAATTTCCATTCTACTAATTCATTATTTTTCATTGAAGTATTCCGACTCCATTTTGTTAATTCAATTAAGTTATTAGCTAAAATTAATTTAAAATTTCCATAGTAATTTGAAGAGAATTTTATTGAAACTGAATATACGAATAACTAAAACAAAGTAATTATGGACTTCATATTTTAAGGTACAGGGTGACCAAGTATATTTGAAGCAAGTTTTGCTGTTAAAAAGACTTCTTGTATGTATACGAATATATGCATATACGTCTACTTCGTAGCGTACATAAAGTAGGTAATATACAATATTAACTCTTGTTTTTTATTTCAGGCTGCATAGTATTTGGTTCCGATCAAGAAGTTGCAGAGCTAATGAAAGCTGTTCGTCGTTGTAATGCCACTGGTTATTTCTCGTGGATAGGCAGCGATGGCTGGAGTGCAAGATCACTAGTTTCCGAAGGTAATGAGGCTGAAGTTGAAGGAACACTTTCCGTGCAACCGCAAGCTAGAGAAGTTACTGGTTTCAAGGAATATTTTTTGAATTTGAATGTTGAAAATAATACTAGGAATCCATGGTTTGTAGGTAAGTCACAAGTAATAATTTGATGTTTTATAAAAGCTGAAAAAATGTTTATAAAATAGAATATTAGCTTAAAAATATTACAGAACTATTTAGTTAATTAAATCCTATAGCGTTTGTTAAAAGAAGTAGTACTTACACATTTATACAGACTTTAGAAAAATGGTTTTTTAATTTTATACAACTCTTTTAGAAATTTTCAATTTGGAGCTTATGTTTCATATCAAAATCAGTAAATTTTAGTTTTTTAAATGTATCTGGTGAAAAAAAACTTTACTATTTTCGTATAGGATGAATTCAAGGTGATAATAGTAAAATATTATTATTTTTAACTCAACCTAACAAAAAATACGTATTTAGAAAATAAATAAACACTATAGTCATTTAATTTTTACTTAACTTAGTTAGATAACAATTTTTATATCCTAGACGTTGCCATAGTTTTATTGTTGATTGTGTTACTGCTCTACTCTTTTAGACGTTTATTTTTATTAAATAACTTGTGGAATCTAATTTTTGGCAGAGGTTTGTTATATTTTTTGATGCTACATAAGAAAAAGATTTTTTTAAAATGCTGTTTAGTGTGTAGATATGTTTAAGGCGTATCTGTTGCAGGTAGAATACATTAATTATTCAAATTATTCATGAATAATTACATTTTCTTAGTCAAATTATGAAGAAAATTATTTTTTATAGACGTAACGTATTCTGAAGGTTTGCTTATAAATTTAAAAATAATATCGAACGATTTTTCAAGATCGCTTTAACTGTATTTTAATTTCCTGTTTGATACTAAGAGAGTATATACCATCAATTGCCAATTTATTGGCTTGAATGACGTTGAAATCGGTACAAATCTTGGATTTCTGGCCATGTTTTTCTAGATGATATTTTTTATATCGTTTGACAGACGTTAATTCGAAACCTGTTCTGCTATGTCCGCTTATGTTCACAGACTTTAAGACTAATGTCATGCCATCAGGAGGATTCCAATTAGTTACGAAATTACGTTAAAGAATTGCTTTTGGTAGTCGATATTCATCCGATATCAACAAACTTGCGATTTCCTTTTGAAATGGTTTCGAGTTTCTAGCATAGCAGGGGCCGAAGTTAGAAAGGCTTTTGCCAGTTCTCCCTAATTACACACATAAACTGACAGGTTTGCGGAGGATCTAAACGAATTGGACGCGATACATTGGCGTATAAAATTATTTTATAGATGTTAATAACAATTTCGAGTAAATTGTGAATAGCTGTTGAAATTTGGATATTATACATGTTTATTAATTATTTATAGTCCATAAATATATGCAATTTGACGTTTACCCCCTCTCTACCTACCAAAAGCCTTTCCAATAGTTCTAGTGCTATCACGGGGGGTCGGATTTCATATAAATAATTGGTATCAGGGCTGGTATATCTAAGGGGGTCGCGACATAGACCCAGTTGTCGCGACCCCCTTAGATATACCAGCCCTGGTTGGTATCAAGTTTGTCTGACCTCGACAGTGGCGTGCTAAGCGCTTACGGTTGAACTACACCTATCGGTTTCAGTCGATAAAGTAGGACACTACCAAGTAAAGCGATTTAAAAAGTGGCGGGCTTTATAATTTAGATATTTGAAGCAATTTGAAGTAACATTTTCATATTCATATACTCAATCCGTATTTTTGAAAACATATTAATTAAGCAGCGATGTTAAAAATTAGGAAATATTACAGGTTTAGGTAGTAAACAAAAATATTTCATTTTAAATTTTCCACGGTTGATTTAAACTTTTGATAAATATAAACAGTTCATGACCTTCAAATACAAATAATCTGTCATAAGTCACGTAACAACAATCGAAATCAATTAAACCGATACTCTAGAGACGGCGACTAAAACGATTTCGTTCTAGTCGATTTCGAGTCCATGTTGAAATTATAAAATTTGGCGATATCGACCAATTCGATATTGGATTTTCAAATGGAATCCCTCGCCAGAAAGGAATTAAAATTATCCGATATTAAATACGATGGAATTTTTTTGCTTTATTCCACCTAACATTTCGAAAGAATTTACTCGGTATTTCAGTGTTTAATTACTTATAAACTAAAATTCGCGAAATTGACTTTAAGTAAGGTATTATTAGTTGACATAAAGTACTTTTCCAATTGTTAAATTTAATTTACTGTAAAACTCTTATAAAATGAGAAAATATTGATTTAAAAAATACTCCTTAAAAATTGTTTTTGCTATAATAGTACAATTAGTAATACAGTTTATTTCACATTTCAATCATTTTCACAAATATTATACGTGATTCCCCTCCCCTCCGTGACTCTAATATAACATTGCTTAATAAATTATAGATATTTATTAACCATAGATTTAATTTCTTTGTATTTTTAATTAACAATTATTTTATTTGTTTTTTATTTAATTTATTATTTAGGGTTGTTAGTTACATGTCAATTTTTTCAAAACCTTATTTAATATTTTAACATCATGTTCTAACACATGTAAAATTAAATAAACAAATTTATATATTTTTAATTATTATTTATTTAAAAATATTATTTAATTTAAACAAGTTTCCTATGACAACATTACCCAGGTTATTTTACATGTTACCAATTATTAGTATTATCTAAAAATTTCATAAAAGAATATTAACTATATGGTAAATGTTATTAAAGTTTTTTCAAACCAAATTTAAAATTATGTCCATCCAGAATAAAACTATTTTTAACAATTTTAATAGGAATACTAGATTTTTCCACTGGAACTATTTTAAATGTTTTTAAAATATGAAAAAAGATAACTTTGGTTTCTAGTAGAGCATATCTATTACCTATACAAAGTCTAGGACCTTGTCCGAATGGAAGATATGCATCCTTGTTTATTTTATTTTTATTTTCGTCATTAAATCGTTCTGGGTCCATTTTTTCAGGGTTTGAAAAATACTCAGGATCATAGTGTAGTCCTATTACAGGTATCCATAAAAGAGTTCCTTCTTCTATTAGTAACTCTTTTTCACCTGCTTTTTTAGGTGGAATGGTATATTCTTTGGTGCAAATCCTCTCTAGTGCCAAACCACTTGGCCATCTTCTCAGGGTTTCTGTAAAAAATAGTAAATACGTCTGCCTGTGAAATATATATGTACATTTTTGGATTATCTGAATTTGTTAAAGAATAATAGCAATTCTAGGTATAAAAGAATCCAATTACATTCGTCTAACAATGTAAAGGTTTTATTTAAAATAACAAAATTTATAGACTTTAAATTATGGACAATTAAATCTCATATATAGAACTAACATGTACGTGTTTGTGAATTTACATATTTGGAAATAAGTGGCACAAGAAATTTTAATTAGTTTGTCAAATATGTCCATCTTTAAATCAAAGTTGACATTTTGATGCAGAATTCAAAAATCCATATAACATTTACTGGGGATATACTTTTTTCTAATTAAATAAATTTTAAAATTTACCTGTGACAACCATATCCATATACTTCATTTTATGTATTGCTTCATACGTGACATTATTTTCTAAACCTTCTAATGTTTCATTGATTTCGTTCCGTAATTTTTCTTGAATATCCTGGTGCACTGCCAGTTCGTAAGCCATAAATCTGGCGAGTACAGCTACGGTTTCTAATCCTCCAACGATAAAAATTAATGCCTGAGCAGCTATCATGTTATTGGTTATTTCCATTTTTGGCATTTTTTGATTCACTTACAAAAAAATAGGTCAATAAATGTTGGTGTCTGTATCAAAGAAGTAAGTTTTCGATTTTTTTTATCTCAGATAAAAGTACATGGGACCCACATTCATAAAATTATTGCTGATTTGCAGCCGTCTCAATTAGTCATAGACCAACTACTAAGCGTCCTATATATAGGATATTAAATAAAATTATGGAGTAGATACTTTTAAGGCAAAATACCACCATCTATTGATAGGTAATGACAACTTAGGTCGAGTTATATAGCTTATTTATTCCTATTTTTGAGAATGCTAAAAAAGTAGCACATTACTATGATGTAATGCAGTCCCATTTATCACCCTAATATACAGTCTGTTCGCTATACTTACGCGGGTTTCGGATTAACAAAATTATACAAATTAGTCATTGACAACCAGTTCCAATAACCCTCTTCCCAAGAAATTAGGTAAAATTGCCCTAATGGTCAGATTTGAATTAAAATAACATTAGGGTAGGTACTAAATTTGTTACAAGTATTGCAGTTGAATTGAATCTTTGCAAGTGTTGACATTGTATGTATATTGTAAATTTAGTGAAAATTTTAAAAATGCCTAGACGTGCGTTAGATGTAGATAGTCTAATTTGTAGTGTACATAAGTATTTTACGGATGAAAAAGAAAATGGCGGTCCTTTAAAATCGGTAATGTCTGTACAACAACGCGTATGTGATGCTCTAGGAATTAGTGAAACCAAATTAAGAGGAGTATTACAAAATCACAATAGTGAACTGCCGAAAGAAGATCACCGCAAAACTCGCCCATCATTGAAAACGAAAGATATTCCAGATGGAAAGAAATTTGAAATTCGTGATACCATTTATCGAATGAGGACCAACAAGGAACATGTGACCTTAAATACAATTCTCTTGGAATTAATAGAAGAAGGATAACTGAAAGGCCCTTTGTGAAAGAAGTTCTCTCGTGCACAAGAGAATTAACTTTCTAAGAAAATATTCTAAATTTAAAGAAGAAGGGGCGAATTTTATATATTTAGACGAAACATGGATATTTTCTAGGGGTGCAACTAAGAGAATATGGCAAGATGATAACGTAAAGTCCATCAAACATACCGATAGAGAAGGGAAGCGACACATAATTTTACAAGCAGGAGGGAAATCGAGTTTTATAGAAGGTGCTAATTTAATATTTTCATCTAAATCAAAATCCAGTGACTATCACGATAATATGAACATAGAAATGTTTGTAAAATGGTTCCATGAAAAACTTCTCCCAGGTTTAAGTGAGCCCAGCGTAATTATTTTAGACAATGCACCTTACCATTCTGAAGTATTAAATAAAAGTTCAACGAATTCGTGGACTGTTGATAAAATTAAAGAATGGTTGACAAAGGAACATATACCATTTCCTCAATGTATATTAAAATTAGAATTATTACGCTTGGCAAATATACACGCAAAACCAAAAACCTTTGTTGTGGATCAGATTATTGAAAGTTACGATCATCATTGCCACCGTATCATTGCCAGTTTAATCCCATCGAATATATATGGGGAATAGCAAAACAATATTATGACAACCATATTGGGCCTAATGGTTATAGTAACGACGCAGTTCGGGAAACTTGGCGAAAAGCACTTTCAATTGCAACTCCAGAAGTGTGGCGGAACTGTATATCCAAGTGCGAGAAACTAATAGAAGATTGGTGGCTTTATGAAAATAAAATAAACGAAATAAGTCCAATCATAATAACAATTAATGGTGATGACAGTGATGATGATGACGATTATGATAGTTCAATTGTTTTATTTTTCATTTGAAATTCTCTACATGGAACAAATTTTTATGTTAGAAAATATTTTATTTGAGTTAAATAGCCCTCTTATTATACATAGACCATATTTTCTGTATGAAGTGTAATATAAAATTATTATTAGGTTTATAATAGCCACATTAGACTCCATTAATGAAGAAGTTTAATTCTCTCTCAATTATACAAAAGATTTTCCATTATTATTTAATTAAAAAGTTGTACATTATTTTTCATTTCATTTAATCAGTTGATATTTTACCAAAGAACAGGTCAAACTTTCGGGTACTTACCTGGAAATACTCATAAAATTTTTAATCCGAAACCCGCGTAAGTATAGCGAACAGACTGTATCTTACTGTCAGACTTTTTCACTACCCTGTATGTATAGGATTAGTAAAGTACTCGAACACTATCTAACACACAACAAATAATGCCTATAAGAAATTCTGCCCTCTGCACCCTACAATTTCGTAATTAAACATTCATTCATTGCATAGAAAATATCTTATTGCCAAACTTTTTCGTTATCGCGTATATCAAAATATAAAAATTGAAGTTTCATGATATTCATAATAGATTAGGGAATTAAAACATATAAAACAAAAATACTTACAATTTGGACTACTGTTTTTCAAACTTGCAAATGCCCCATCATTGTCATCTTCGTCAACTAAATCATACTCATGTTTTCCTTTTCTTGCTTCCATCATTAAATGAATCATATCTGGTCGAACAATATTCTTTTCTTCTCTAGTCCTAATGGTTTCATCAACGAGTTTGGTAACAAACTGACTGACTCTTGTACTGAATATTTTAACATTTAACATCTGTAATACAAGTGTTTAGTTTTATGTAGCTATTTTTAATACCAAATTACTATTTTTTAAATTACCTTTAATATAAAATTAGGCAAAAAGAAAGAAACAAAAAATACTGCCATTTTAATTCCAGTAAGTTTTCCAGCTTCTGTAGCCATACGAAAAAATTCATTGTTGGGATATTTTAAGGAATCTACTTCAACGCCAAATCCAGTTGTTGCAATAATATCGCAGGAATAACGGGTAAAGAAGTCTTTAAAATCTAATTCCAGCATAGTTTCGTTTTTACCTTCCAAATATTGAATAAAATGTTTTGAAGCATCATTCATGAGAGTAAACATGCTTCTCATTTTTCTTCCTGTAAATGCAGGACTAAGAAATGCCCTCATTTCTTTCCATTCTTCTCCTAAAATTATTATTGCATTAATATTACAGTTATGTATATTTATATTAACAGAAAAGTTACATTTAATTCAATAAAAAAATAGTAGATTATTACCTTTTAGAGAAAATAAATTATGTGTCCACATTTCGTCTGTGGTTTCTGGTACCCACATTCTGTGATCTACGAAGTGTTCGAAATCTTTAATAGTAATTTGCTTTATCAATTCTGGATCTTTTATAACTAATACAGGTGTATTAAATTGGTATGTTCCAAAATACCTGAAAAACATTGATATTTTGTTACATTGCAATCATCAATAAGTAATCTCGTTTCCTATAATTTTTAAGCACTCTATTAATTTTTTTTATATATATTACATTAGTTGTTCTTTTCCTTTGTTTTATTTTTCTTTGTTATACACTTTTGAACGTATTTTATTTATTCTGGATATATTTAAACATTTCGAGACTAGCGATACTTTATTTTTTTAAATGAATATTTATATATTTAGTCTACAAATAATGTTACTACTAGAATATTTCCTGGCAAATCATTAATTGAGAAAACAACTACTTGCTTCTTAATATCCAAATAGGACTTATAAATCCGATATCCAAAAAGGTACAAAGTACAAATGGAAATAGTAAAAACTACGCGTACCTTACATTCGCAAACTTGTTGTATATTCTTTGAACACTTTCTGCAAAGCTTTCCTGTCCCAATAAGAGTTTCCAGTTTTCTCCAAACATCCATACTGACTTTCCTTGTAGAACACCTCTATTTTTCCAATAACTATGAGGTTTAACACAGGATCGGTAAAAGAGCGCAGTAACTAGTAAAATTACAATGCTTAATAAAATATACAATAACATTGTTGTTCGTTTTATAATAAAATATCAACTAGTTTAACAGATCGCTTTTCATCTCAAATATTTTTCTTATCTTTTGATGTAGTACACACTTTGACTTGCGATATGGAAGTTAATTATAAACAAATTAAAACATTCTTATCAAGTTGTTACAATAATTGATAGTTTACTATTTTTATTTCCACATAAGGATTATTTTATTCTTCTAAATACTGATTCATTTAAATTTTTTATTAAATATATTGATTAAAATGCACAATATTAATTTATTTTATTTTATAATGATTTGATGGAAATATATATGTGGAAAATAGCATACGCCAGGAATCAGCATAAACAAATAAATTTTTGAAAATTAATTAATCAATCTTATATATTGGAAAATGTTTGATAAAACTACTCTTGAACGAAAAATTAATATTGTTTTTAAACTTTTTTATAAAAACAAGCGATCACCAGTATCTGCCATGGCCTGTTGAGAAATTTATTTGCGGTGATATTATCGATGACGCCACCATCAATTTTCTCTTTATTATAAAGATATTACTATCAAAGGTATATGTCTGAGTAAAGAAAAACTTCCGCACACTCCACAGTGGTCAGATCACATGTATTAACAAGCATACTGCCCAGAAGAACTTGATACATCAATGTAAATAATCGGTCATTGCTCATTGTCGTGGCGCTTAACGTGTTAATATGTATATTATAACCTGGACACCATACTACAGAAGCATACTGAAGTTTTGATCAACGAAAAATGTTCAGCTTTTTGTCACTAATACAAGTGTTTTGTAGTCTACTAAGACAATACTATTTATATGAATAAAAAAACTTAGTTTGCTATCAAAGATTGTCCCTAAATTTTTAAAATTACTATATCTTTCCAAATCGAACACACATTGTTCTTCAATTATCTTAGAGTTTATTATTTTTTATTACAGAATTTTGGGAGCACCATTTCAATTGCCGTTATCCAAACAGTTCAAAGACGCCTTACAATATGAAAATCACCAATATTTGCAATGGAACAGAAAAATTAACTGCGAACAACACTGTTTTTGAGGATCAACTTCAATTTGTCTCAGATGCTGTTCTAGCATTCGCGTATGCTATCAGGTAAGATACATACTATTATTTTCTTAATGAAGTTATTTCATGGTCTAAGATGTCTAATGTATTTCATCCACTGCGGTTTTATAATGCACTCACTTTTTTAAAAAGTGGGAGGAGTAGGAGTAGCTATAATAGCTAGACTTTGCCACTGATTGCATCAGTATTCTAGTTTTATATTCCCATGTAAAAAAATTTAATTTTTTATATAAATTATATTCCTCTAATAAAGACGATTTATTACTATTATTATTATTATTACTTATAAATATTAAATTGTTCTTTTAACGTAGTACGACTTATTTTGCATCGTTTCAAACATATACTCGGAAGATAATATTCATCTTTTACTGATTTCTATAACTCATTGCTAAATTTAGATTTTAACGGATTATATTTTTCTGCTGCCATAAATCAAGCTCAGATATCTTCCTTGAAGTTACGCAGGCTTTTGATAAAATTTAGCATTATAGCCATACCCTAAACTATTGATTTCATACATTTAATATAAATTCTTCAGAGTGGAACAAGATAAAGTAAACTCTGAATTAAAAGAAAGCAGTGAAGCATCCTGGGCTCCATTTTGAACCTGCTTACACATACCGTAACTAAAACAAGACGTAGTAGCTATATTTTTAGATGATACTACCATCCTAGCGGTAGATAAAGATCATGAAGATGCTGCAAATAAAATATAGACAAAAACAAACACCAATTGAGAAGTGTAATGCACAGGTATCTCATGCTAACTAAAAAAATATCTGGGTATTACATTAGATACAAGGCTTAGCATGTTAAAAAAATATATAAAATTTAAAAAAATACTAGTTACTTGTTATATTATAACAAAATTTTTCTGTATTTACAAATCCACAATAAATTGTGTATCTATGGTATTCAGCTCTAGGCTTGTGCTAGCAACAGTAATATCTTTATAATCCAGAGATTCCAGAGTAAGCACACATTTGCCTATGCTAGTGCGAAGAATTTTAGTTTTTAAGATATATTCCAGTCAAATTGTATTTTTACCAGGAAAGTTGTGGGGTAATTTTTATTAATTTTGATTATTTCTGACTGCTAAATTCTAATCTGAAGTATGCTAACAAAATTTATTATTAAAACCTGCTATTTAGTATTCATTTTGTATGCCTGAAATTTAACAGCAAAACATTTTGACGTATAAGTTCCTAAGTAGGTATTAAACTCCCTTTTAACCTTCTATCAATACGAGTAATCCAAAATGTCTACAACTCAAAGTTTTTGATATACCTACATAATTCATCTCCAATGTGATTAATAGCGGTATTTATCTAAATAAGTTGTCTTGGTTTAACATTGTTATTTACAACAAGAATTAATTCACTAATTGAACCTAACTGGTAACTGGCGGAAACTTCTAACTACTTCAATAATTAATTTCCACATTGAATAATTAATTATTTGTGAAAGCGTTGAACACGGTTGTTATCCAATTCATGAGAATAAATAGTCTCTTATTTTTCTTATATGTATCCTATTTTCAATATATTATGGCTCATAGTAAATAGTGTAGATGGATAAATTTCTTTCATAAATAATTTTGACAAGAGATTAATATTAAATAAGAGATCTTGTATGGAAAAATATTTATGAAGAGAATCACACATCAGTTATGGAATCATAGGTTGGGGGGAAGTAGCTTGAACTTACCTGAATTCATTAAAAGTTCGTCAAAGAAGATTCTCAGAAATTATGTTAAATAAAGACCGGCTTTACCCAAGTGACCAGCTATATTGAGGCTCTAAAGTATTAGATTGCTGTCAGCTATTCTTTCTTTAGATCTGCAGTACACAATTTCTGACAAAGAACACTGTGTTGATCGAAGCACATGATTGCACAAGAGGACAAATACAAGATAAAGAGAATTTAATTAAAAAAAAAAGATCAAAAGGTAAAAAAAGCTTTTTAGAAAAAATTAAAGATACATTTTCATTTTATATACTTTTTAATTTATGACAATGTTACATAAAAAAAGTTTTAGTTTTAATTGTACATTTTAAAATCATATATTGTATATTTTAAATATCACACATAACCATCTTTGGTGTTTCAGTGATTATTAATGTGTTTTTCCCAATTGTTGCATACTTATTGTTGTTTCTTTTGGAAAAATATATTATTATTTATTATAACTAAAACTACATTAAGGTATAATTTCTATTGTACAAACCATATTTGCATAAATACGCCATTTTTATAATCCAGTCCATATATTTTGAGATAAAATCGTAACTTTACTAACATTTTATGCTAAGTAAATTCTTGAAGAGTGCTTTTTGGTATCAAAAAATAATAAACACGTTACGTCTACATAAGAATAAACATAAAATATGAGGATATCATACCTACATGTGTCTTAACATATATATCCCTTGGGTATCTTTTTAAATCCACTTTCTTAGGGACCAACCCAAATTTTTTCCACTAATAAAATTGAAAGAAGAAACCTAGATGTTCTACTTTTGATATTGGATCAGTGTTTTTAAAAAGCTATAAATAAATTTAACAGTCACAACTTTTTTTCGGTTATTTTATGCTTTAGTAGAAATATTTATAGTTCACTATCTTTTAAATAGTCATGCTTGAGGAAGTTCCCACTTTTATTATATTATATACATTAAAATTGATATAATAATATTACTGTTTTACTATTTAGATTTTACTAGATAGTTATAGTTTAATAGTTATAAGTTACAATGAGTTACAATAAAGTACAATATTGGAAACCAATTATATAATAACAAGCACCTAGGTGAGAACACCTGTATGTGCTGACAAAAATTAAAATTTTATTTTATTTAATTATTTTATTATTATTTTAATTATATGATACAACTTTACCTTGAATATCAATCTGAATTAAGCTCTTAATATATAAATTAAATAGTATAGGTCCCAGAACAGTCCCTTGAGGCACTCCGATTTGTATATTTTCAGGGTTACTCACATTATCTCTGACCTTTACCTTCTGTTGTCTGTGTGTCAAGTAATTTTCAAAAACCTTCAACACGATGCCCCTCACTTAATTCTGTTCAAGAACATTTAAGAGCTTCTGTTGTGGCACTGTGTCAAATGCTTTTGCTTGTTACCAGTATTCATTTCATCAGTAACATATCAAATCAATTCATGCATAGCATCTCCTGAGTTAAGACCCTCAGTAATGAAAGGGATCGTATTTAATTTCGTCCACCTTGAATGGCAATATAAAGCGTCCACCTATTCTATCGTTTTTGACTGCGGTAAATTCCAACGAACCAAAAATCGTGCATGCGCTGGAGAGAGGCAGAGACTCATCGAACATCGGAGAGTCAGAATGCCGGTGATTTAAAAAAAAAAGGTTTTATTTGTGATAAAATGTAAGTTATTTAAATCAATTACTATATTTCAACTACTTTATATATTATTTAACTTGTTGATAATTCACTATTTCAGATTTGAATTTCACTGTTATAAGTAATTTCATGTTATTTCTTGCCGGTACTTTTTTGTATTTGTCATAAAAAAAGCTTGCATTCCAATAACGAGTTTATTTGATTTTATGACTTATTTTACTATCTAATTCAGTGAAAAATAGTATACTTTTAATATTTTAATTTAAATATTCTTGAAGTTCATTGATATTTTGTAGTTTTACTAAGGAAAATTTACTATTATTAATATTTGAACTTGAAATTATTTTCTATTTATGTTTGACAGGAAAGTATAAGGGAACCATTCTTTCCTATCTTTAATTGTTTCACTCCAACTTTTGAGTAAGTTGGGTTAATATTTGTTCCTAAATCTGTTTTTGTTTTGTTTCCACTCTGTGGTATTTTCGGTTTATTAATAATTTTTGGAGGGTTAGGTTTTCGTTCATTGTCTTCTTTTTGTAAATTCACCATATCAGCATAAGAAATGGTAGGTACAATATTTATTTTTCTTCAAATTCTTTAATTTTCTCTTGAAGCATTTTTATTATTTCATTTTTACTATTTATTATTTCATCTTTACTTCTTTTTATTTCATCCTTATCTTCACTAGTCTTCTTTAGAAAATCAGTCATAATTCCTACATTTTGCACAATGAAATTTCAGAATTCTAGTGCGTAGTTGTATACACCTAAGTTCTATGGTTGTTAATTCAGAACATTGGTTGCAGTATAATCTTCTGCATCCATCACATGTAGAGCATGGTAGGCTGATGAATAATCTCACACTGTGAGCATTTCATTGCCATTTTTCTTATTAAATCATTTTCTTATTTTATAAACTAAATATGGGTACGCCACTGGATATTCTATTTGTATGATTGCTTAGTAGAAAGTATTTATTTTATTTCACCTAAACTTTTTTGTCATCTGATAAGGTTTGGTACATTTTTTTGCGTTATGCAACTGTGACTGTGACTAGTTTATTTACTACACTATAGTACTATCACATTTTATTTAATTCACTAGTTGTTTTTTTTTAACATTATATAGTTTATATCGGTAGAAATATAGATTCTTCTCACCTTGAATAATCTTTGATACATTTGAAGTTTTAATCTCCCTTCTATAGATATAAAAATACACCGTGTGATTTATTTAAAATAATAGGAGGTTTATTTTACTTATTCTGAACGTTATTTTTTCCGTATTTATATAGGGAAAAGTTACTAAAAAAGTACAGGAATGATTTGATCACATCGTAAAAAATATAGCCCTTTGGGATGATAATAAAGTTCCAGTCAGAGGACCGTAGGGAAAAGATTAAACTCAATGGCAAAAAGTAAGAATATCAAGAGAAGACAGTTAGAACGAGTTATTAAATCTAAGAGAGATAGGGCTACACTTCAATTTAAAGGGACTTAATGAGCATCCGTTAACTTTTTAAGTAGTTTGTTATAAATATAATATTAATAATTATATGGCAGAGACTGTGAGATAAATATTTCATTTAAATAAATGCCTACATATATATAATATATACTTCTCAAATTATTTTCAAAAATATAGTAATTTTAATGTGACATTAATTTTTTGCTGATCATTGTTTAGTTACTTAGTTACTTTACTTTAGTTACTGCAAACCTCGCATATTTCAACCCAAATTGAGTTCTCCTCTATCTATCACATTCCCTTATCAAAAAATAATATGATAGGTATTGTGTCAACATAAGTTTGATATAAAATATGATGATGTCGAACGTGTTCTTTAAAATGATGATACTTTTTCAGTAAAAGAATGGTGAAAGAAAATTCGGTTGGTTTTACTTCAGGCTCTGCTGATATTGGATTGATAAAAAGGGGACTAAAAAAGACGCACAGGCAACACAGAAGATTTAGATTTAATGCATACGGAAAAAGAGGAGTAATATATGTATCTTTTCATCAGGGTGTATAACAAGATTTTTTAATCATGATGCTTTTTCCTTCTCGAAATTTATATTGAAGAAAAATTGGAGTACGGAGAAAGATATAACAGAGATAGATAATAATAACATTTTGTTAGCTTTAGTGTAAAATAAAATGCTATTTGGATTATTTTTTCGGAGTTTTTGTGTTTTATTTTATGCATTGTTTAAATTATTTTAGAAATTTTAATTTAGAATAAAACAAATATACCACACAACTAACTATTCCTTTAGCTGATACCACAACAGGCGTTGAATGAAGTTCTCATTAGTAAGCAAAATGTTCAAATTAAAATTCTATAGCTGCTCCCTTCCCTTTCGATATAACTCAATGCCTGTTGTATTAGCCAAAGAAGTATTTGCTAGCATTGCTTTATTTCTGCTAAAATTTAATTTGGAATAACGTCTATACCGTCTCATTCTCCGAAAATTCCAAATTAAATTTTACCAGAAATAAGGAATAAGTTTTCGCGCACACAGTATACTAATTAAAAAAGCTTGAAACATAGAATTAAAAGTTGAAAGTCAAAAATGCATAAAATAAAAATCAAATAATCCAAATGCCACTCTACTTTACATTACACCTAAAAAAATGTTGTTATCTGTCTCTGCTACATTCTCCTTACTCCAATTTTTCTTTAAATTAAATTTCGCGAGGGAGAAAGTATCATGTTTAAAAAAAATCCTGATGAAAAAGATACATATATTACGCCTCTTTTTTTTTTCGTATGCATTAAAAATCTAAATCTTCTGTGTTGCCTGTACGTCTTTCTTAAATCCCCTTTTTTTATCAATCCAATATCAGTAGAGCCTGATGTAAAACCAACCGAATTTTCTTTCACCATTCTTTTACTCAAAAAATATATTCTTTGCAAGAAATATATAATATAGAAAGCTGATATATCCGACAACCAAATTGGCAGTGCTCATTTCTTTAAAGTAAATTTACGACGTCATATTTTATATGAAACTTATGTTGACACAATACCTGTTTTATTATTTTTTGATAGAAAAACATACCAGATAGAGGAGACTTCAATTTGTTTTGAAAAATACGAGGTTTATAGCAAGTTGTTATACAATGGTGAGCAAAAAATTAATTATAATTTAAATACAAATTGAGAGCTAACGAACTCATGTGAAGCAGTGAAAAAACGGAACGTTTGTAAACAGAACGAACATTAAAATAATAAATGTTATAAGAAAAAAACTTTTAAATTTAAATTGCTCCAGAGCTATCTAACTTGAATTTTTTTAAAAGTACTTTTTGAAATTGGTCAATGTTTGTAAATTTCATCAAAGTTTCAGGATATCGAATTGGACCAACATATCCATGTTCTAATTTTAAACATCTACATTATTATTACCCAAAACCACCACGTGTCAAATTTTCGTATAATTTTTGACATATTTTAGAATATTAATCGTGATTGTGGAATTAAATATCATATTCTTTTTTCAGGGATATGCACAGAGATCACTGTCCCGGTACCTCCGGTTTATGTGAAGCTATGAAACCAACTAATGGGACTGAGCTGCTGAAATATCTAAGAAAAGTAGATTTTGATGGTAAGATTTTGAATTTACTTTAATGTTTTACTTATATCACATACATACACATTTTATACCAAATTATTACATTGAAAAAAAATTTACTCT
This sequence comes from Psylliodes chrysocephalus, assembly GCA_927349885.1. NCBI lineage: Eukaryota > Metazoa > Arthropoda > Insecta > Coleoptera > Chrysomelidae > Psylliodes > Psylliodes chrysocephalus. Next base: position 3,463,067 of record OV651830.1, read on the forward strand.
ATATACAGTGTAGTTCATTAATGTGAAGCAATCCAATATTGTCGTTTGTTTTTGGAAAATATATGAGTAGTCTTTATCTTTGGCATTACCTGGTAATAGATTTTAAATTTAAAAAAAAAGAAGTAATTCCTCATAAATCTTGTGAATATGGAGAAATATTTAACATATTTTTTGAGCTCTTTGAAAAAATATATTACGAAAATGTCTGCCTGTACGATTTCGATTGAACAAAAGGTCTGAAAGTGAAAGCAAATTTATCACCCATATTTTCGCGCTGTCAGATTAAAAGCGGAAGCAAGAGTCCATCCTCCTTTATCCTCCAAATGTAGCTACAGTGTCGCCTCCCTCCCCATAGTGGATTTTTGTAAGTGTAGACGAATAAAAGTAAGAGCGATATGGCAATAAAAAAAGGAGAAATATGGGCATGGTCGCTGAGTGTCGGAAAAAGCAGAAAAACGCAATTTAATAGTTGCGTGCCTGCGTGAACGAAAGATAAAAGGTTGCTTTAATGAAAAATATGGAAGCTCAATTAAGCTCTAACAATTTTTGACATTTATAGGGAGTTTAATAGATATAAATATTTTTTAGTGGCTCCGTCCGGAATTTCGTAACGAATTACTGCACTAACTGGGTAAGGAAGATATCAATTAATATCGTGGTCAATTTTAGTTTCACCGGAATTTACAACGTATGAAGGAGACAACAATGAAATCAATATTATACACGGTGTTTTATTGGTATCTTGGAACATTATAGTAGTGCTTTTCAATTATTTCTTATCAGCTCTTTTATTTTGAAGACTAAAGAAAAATACTTAATCACGTCGATTTAAAATTAATTGTAATTTTAATTTAAGGGAGAGACACAAAAAACGACATGAAATTTGGAAAAATGCCCATTATGTAAAAACCAATAGGGATAGAAAATTAAAACTAAACCTATTAAAAAGAAAATATTATTTTTTATAATATAGGGCATTTCTTACATCGATTTAAAATCACCATTAACTTTAAATTGATGTTAGAAATACCCTATACTTTATAAAATGCCGTTTTCTTTTTGATAGGTTTAGTTTTAATTTTCTGTTCCTATTGATTTTTATATAATTGGTATTTTTCCAAATTTTGACACAAAAACGAGATAAAATTTGGAAAAATACCCATTATGTAAAAACCAATAGGGATAGAAAATTAAAACTAGACCTATAAAAAAGCAAACATGATTTTATATAGTATAGGGTATTTTTAACATCGATTTAAAATTAATTGTAATTTGAATTTAAGGGAGAGACACAAAAAACGACATAAAATTTGAAAAATGTCCATTATGTAAAAACCAATAGGGATAAAAAATTAAAACTAGACCTATCAAAAAGAAAATATCATTTTTTATAGTATAGGGTATTTCTAATATCGATTTAAAATTAATTGTAATTTTAATTTAAGGGAGAGACACAAAAAACGACATGAAATTTGGAAAAATGCCCATTATGTAAAAACCAATAGGGATAGAAAATTAAAACTAAACCTATCAAAAAGAAAATATTATTTTTTATAGTATAGGGTATTTTTAACATCGATTTAAAATTAATTGTAATTTTAATTTAGGGGAGAGACAAAAAACGAGATAAAATTGGGAAAAATGCCCATTATGTAAAAACCAATAGAGATAGAAAATTAAAACTAGAGCTGTTAAAAAGAAAACATCATTTTATATAGTATAGGGTATTTCTAACATCGATTTAAAATTAATTGTAATTTTAATTTAAGGGAGAGACACAAAAAACGACATCAAATTTGGAAAAATACCCATTATGTAAAAACCAATAGGGATAGAAAATTAAAACTAGACCTATCAAAAAGAAAATATCATTTTTAATAGTATAGGGTATTTCTTACATCGATTTAAAATTAATTGTAATTTTAATTTAAGGGAGAGACACAAAAAACGAAATTTTTTTTGTGTCTCTCCCTTAAATTAAAATCACCATTAATTTTAAATTGATGTTAGAAATACCCTATACTTTATAAAATGCCGTTTTCTTTTTGATAGGTTTAGTTTTAATTTTCTGTCCCTATTGGTTTTTATATAATTGGTATTTTTCCAAATTTTGACACAAAAACGAGATAAAATTTAGAAAAATACCCATTATGTAAAAACCAATAGGGATAGAAGATTAAAACTAGACCTATAAAAAAGCAAACATCATTTTATATAGTATAGGGTATTTTTAACATCGATTTAAAATTAATTGTAATTTGAATTTAAGGGAGAGACACAAAAAACGACATAAAATTTGAAAAATGCCCATTATGTAAAAACCAATAGGGATAAAAAATTAAAACTAGACCTATCAAAAAGAAAATATCATTTTTTATAGTATAGGGTATTTTTAACATCGATTTAAAATTAATTGTAATTTGAATTTAAGGGAGAGACACAAAAAACGACATAAAATTTGAAAAATGCCCATTATGTAAAAACCAATTGGAATAGAAAATTAAAACTAGACCTATCAAAAAGAGAATATCATTTTTCATAGTATAGGGTATTTCTAACATCGATTTAAAATTAATTGTAATTTTAATTTAAGAGAGAGACACAAAAAACGACATAAAATTTGGAAAAATGCCCATTATGTAAAAACCAATAAGGATAGAAAATTAAAACTAGACCCATCAAAAAGAAAATATAATTTTTTATAGTATAGGGTATTTCTAACATCGATTGGAAATTAATTGTAATTTTAATTTAAGGGAGATAAGGTTAAAAATCAATGTATTGGTATTTCTATGAACCCCGACAGGTAATAGCCACACACCAATATACCTTACATTATCATGAATATTTAATCGATAATATACCGAAATAACAGAAAATATTAGCAAAATATTTTATTTACTTAACATACTCTATTTGAAAAACAATGTTTATTTATTACAAAGCACCATTTTTCATTCCCCAGGGTATACCAGCATTTTAAGTGTATAACGCCCTTAATTTGCGAGTGCTTGCTAGATTCTATGTGCTGAGAGATAATACATGATAGAAAAATAAAAATGAAGAGAGAATCTTGCTATTCTTGTAGAGGTAATGGAATTTTATTTCAAAGAAAGGATGATGCTATCCAAGCACACATCTGATATTAAATCAAGCCTTCAAACGCTTTATGAAAAACATATTTCAATACAGTACAAACAAGATGAGTTCTTATATAAAATAAAATTTTCCTAAAATAACAAAGTTTTGTACGCTATATTCAGAGATTTTTCGAATATAGTATGTAAAGAAAATAGAGAAATCTGGATATTGTTGATATTTCAATAACTTTCAGATTATTGAGTAAATATAATATGGTAATAAATAAATAGCTGAAAAATATTTTTCTTCTAGAAAATTGCAATTGGGAACAAAATCAAATTAATAGAAATTAAATCATTTATAGAATACGCCAATAAAAATGTACCACATGTTTCAATAAGAATAAATAATGAAATTGTTGAAAATGAAAATAAATGGTGATAAATCTAGCCAAATTTAGATTGACAGAAGGCAGAACATACTAAAAAAATCAGAACTGAATATTAAGTTATAGAAACGTTTTATTCAACAAAATTAAAATATAATAAATTACTGTCTGCTGGAAATAAATTATACACAATAAGGTAGCTAAATATTCCAAAACAAAGTTCATATATTCGTAGATTCTTCGTGGTGTGGTTTTCAAAAAGAAAAGTTTAAATGGTTATACGTAATTCAATTAAATTTAAAGACGGACATTTGAAATGTTATTATTTCGGATATAAAGAAAAATTAACAATATATTTTATACCATCCAGTCCGCATGAATATTAGGTTTCTTTTTGAATAAACTATTTATCTCATGTTGTTACAGAACAGTAAATTAATGAAATTTCGGCTTTCGTATATTTTTTTAAAGAGATTTCCTTTTTAATACATTATGCGCTTAAATTTTTGTAATTCCAACGAGACTTTTTCAGGCAGAGTTATTAAAAACGTTTCACTTTTTAGCTGCTTTTTTTCTTATTGCTCCAACCCAGAATTCCTACGCTGTTATTAAACTTTCTCGGCAATAAACTATACTCTCGGAGACTGTAGGTGATAGTAAAATCATCGTTTAAGAGGAGGTGTTTGAGACAAGTAAATGATCAGTTGCCTTTGATAGAATAATAAAAATTTTGTTTCGCATTGAAATAACAATTTTTTTATGAGTATGGTGAAAATATATAATTTTTATTTTAATTGTTGTTTGCTGTGACGATCTAGAGATTTATATTTATTATTATTATATGATTTTGTGGGCAGACACGAATTGAGAACCAAAATGAAAATATTAAGAAGGGTTTATTTTTGTACCTGAAAATATGACACGAATTGAGGACCAGGCTTCTGAGAAATAATTATAGTAAGTGCACCGAATTGCGGATTAGGGATTAAGGTTGTAATGATGATTCATTGCGTTAACGAGCATTTTATTACTTTACTTTCGAAATTCTAATATATATTTGAAGTGAGTGTTTTGTGTTTAGTTTATTTTGAGCAGTCTTGTAAAAATGAGTGAAATTAAAATGATCTTAAGTGAAAAGGGAAAGTCGTTACTTGTGTGGGATGATTATAAGTTTCGTGAAAAAAAGGTTCTTAAAAGTGGTGAAAAGTTTTGGACTTGTACTGTAAGTAAATGTAACGCAAAAGTATTTACGCTAGGTTCAGATAATATAATTTCTCGAAAAGAAACAGTGCACAATCATGAAAATGACATAAAGAAATTAAATAGACAAATTTTGAGTGTAGCAAGCAAACGGAAAGCTGTAGAAGATATCACAGAACGGCCATCGAAAATCATACACCCTGTTTTAAGGGAAAACAGTGATACAATGGACGCTTTGACAAGAAAAGACATTACATACATAAGAAATAATATGTATTACAAAAGACGTCAAGTCCAAGCACGTTTACCAAGCAATGTATCAAATGTTTTCGATATTTTACCAACATTAAATTTGACAACAATTAAAAATGAACCATTTCTCTTGGCCACTGATAATATTAACAATATTGTAGTATTTTCGTGCTATACTAATTTAAAATTTTTGTGTAGTAGTGACAAAGTGTATCTTGATGGAACATTTCGATATTGTACGAAACATTTTTTACAGTTGTTCACACTTCATATCGTAGAAAACGGCCATTATATACCAGTAGCTTTTTGTTTATTACCGAATAAACTTCGTTTAACATACGAAAGACTTTTCGTTATTCTTAAAGAAAAGTGTTGTAATGCTAATTTAATATTTGTTCCAAAAATTATTGTAGCTGATTATGAACTAGCTATTCACAAAGCAATTTCTGCGCAATGGCCCACCACAAAGATCATTGGATGTAGGTTTCATCTTGGCCAAGCTTGGTACAGAAAAATACAGAGTTTGGGATTGGCTAAAGAATACCAAGATGAAAAAAGTGCAACTGGAAAATGGATGAGGTATCTTTTTGGATTGTCTTTTTTAAAACCCGAAGAAGTTGGAGAATGTTTTGCTTTGGATTTGGCTGAATTTCAGCCCGATCATATGCATAAAGCTGTGGTAAATTTAGCTGACTATTTAGTAAAGAATTATATTGAAGAAAATTCTTTATTTCCACCAACAATTTGGGCTGAAGCTGTTGTAACTACAGAAAATTCTACCAATGCATGCGAGTCCTTTCATTCTAGATTTAATTCAAATTTCTATTCAATGCACCCTTCATTGTATTTATTTGCAAATGTTTTGAACAATTTTCAAACAGATACTTATATTCGTATTAACAGCCTTAAGGAGTCTGTTAAATGTAACAACAAAATTGTTAGACGAAGATTAAATATGTTAACTTCAAAAATGTTAGAATATAAAAATGGTTCTATAAAACGAATAGATTTTGTAAAATTCGCATCAAATTATCATAAAGTGTATTAAATGTAAATAATATGTATATGTTTAAAAAATTAATTATAAATTGTAAATTGTGCAATAAATATCTATTTTTATCTGAATTCGTACTTTTCTTCAAATTTTGCAAATCCATCAGAAGACAAATAATAATATTATAAATGGGTATAGTGATAAGATACTTCAATTATTGAGAAGTTTGTTCCTCAATTCGTGTCATATTTCCAGGTACAAAAATCTCTCTCAGTAATCTAGTTAACGCAATGAACCCTCATTACCACCTTAATCCCTAATCCTTAGTACGGTCCGCAATTCGGTGCACTTATTTGGTCTGTGCAGGTAGTGGTCCTCAATTCGAGAACACCGGATTTTGTATATTAGGAACGTCTTCTTTTCAAAATAGTTCAAATAGTATATGAACACAACTTGCAAAGTTGATTTTTATTAAATCACAACGAATGATAAATTAAATTATTTAACATTTAATAACATTTTAACATATACAGGGTTGGGCAAAAGAAATCAATTTTAAATAACTGTTTAAAAAGTGTGTCATTTTTTTAAGTGCAGTAATTGTAATGCAAATAATTTTAATCCCTTATAGAGTCCTCTGAAATAGTATAAAAGTAATATATAGGCTACTGTAGATCTATAATTGTATGTTTTATAAAGCTAAATTAAAATCGTTAACATTGGTATCTGAAAAATTATTTTTTTTACAAGGCGTTTATCTTTCATTAGATTTCGTTATATAGATCTGTGATCAGAATAAAAATCATCAACACATAAATAATATTATCAAATAATATTTTAAAATCCCTAGAAAGAGATCTGTAGCAGTTAAAAACAACACAATTTCAACTATTGTGTTTAAAAGGAAACGCACGTATTTCAAAGTGTTTTTACTATACTTTTTTCATATATTGATTTATTGTGAATGCTACCACACTACATTTTTTGGTCTACAATAGGAACAAATTAATTTCGTACTGTCAAAATAATACTGGTTCATTGCATCATTTTTTTACCCCAATTTTTAAACTTTCCGGAAACCCAAGAGGCTTTTGTTCTAAATCAATCAACTGTATAATGCAAATTTTAGAAAGAAAAATAAGCCTCACCTCTGACCATATGGTTCATGTATGTCGTTTCTTGTATCACTAAAAGAAACAACCTGGACACCCTGGAATCATGTATTGTCACAACTTTATCTTAATTAATATTTATGACATTATTCAATTTGTTTTGTATTTTACTATGTCAAATTCCCGCAGATATATCCCTTAAAGTCCTTAAACTAATAATATTTGTAGGAACGTATTTTATTTCTGGCTTGAAAAATTATTACAAACTCTAAAACAACTCCACTTAAGTTCAAGGATATAAAACAAATCTTCTAAATGGGTGTTTTTCTCTGTTCTTGCCAGCTTGGTCTTCTCTAATCCGTTTAAATGTACAATTGGATTTGCTTCAACAAAACTGTCTGGTATTTATTTTATTTCAAATTGTTAAAATAAGGGTCAACACTACCTATTAATTTTAAATAAATTATCATGATACATTGATGCAAATAAAGCAATTTGCGTTATTGCTTTTATAATGATATAATTTATTTTGACAGAGGCATACTTTAGTTTGAATGGATAAATTTATTGTTTATTTTTTGTTCATTTTATGTTGATGCTAAATTCAGAAATGTAATTCAGTATTCCTGCTATTAAGTTAAATTTATAATGTTATTAATAAAATAATTTTCTAAAAAAGGCCACTATGAATATTTATTGATTCAATTATTCATTTGCCCAATTATATATTTATCCCTTATTACATAATAATAGTTTATTAAACATTGTTTATTTTTAAACAGCAAAAATAGAGGCTTGAAACAAAAATCAAGAAAAGTAATCTAAAAACAGAATAAAATAAGAAAAAGGAAACTGCAATGAGGTATTCAAAATTATTTCATTACGAAAACTATTTAAGATTTAGCAATCAAACAGTATTTAGATATTAAGTCCAAAGGAATCAGATCCATACTTAAAACGTAATTTTTGAGATTATAAAAAATATCAACTCGAAAAATTTGTTTCTATGCCCTACTAGAAAATACTCATCTTATAAATCACTTTATATAAAATATACGAGTACATTTACTGTAGTTTTTAGAATAAAAAAAAACTATATCAACACTACATATAAGGAGTAAAAATAAGCAATACTATAACAAATATATCAACGTAAAATAAACAATATTTGTTCTTCAAATATATTTGTTTCGCTTGTTGGATTTATTTGTTGAAAGATATTGAAAGATCCCATACAGGAAAATTGGTAAGTCGACTGAGCTGACGGCGGTGTTGATTTATTCAGTTTCTTTACCGTGAAAACGAAATTTTCCATCATCTTTATTTCTACAGTTTTTCGTTCAATCGGAAATTTACGATATACACGACTGACAAAAAGCCAAAGATAACCTATAAAATTGAATTTCCAAAATCTATTTTAAACTTGAATGAAGGAAATAAAATTACAGTGTAATAAGAAATACTGAAAACCATTCAAATAATTTTCCACCGGATTGAACTTTAATTTAAATTCATGTGCTGTAGAAATAATAGAATAACTACTACAAGGGCTGGTTTTACAAACGTCATGTACATTAAGTATTTAAATCAATTAAATTAATATTGTTTAGTACAAATTATTTATAAGGTATGGTATTACCTCAAAAGTTTCGTTAATGAATTCTTATTTTATACATACATTCAAATCATTATTTTATCTTAAAAAATTAGTTTATTTATTGTACTCCATATCGCACACTCTTTATTTTCTTGTATGGTATGGCCATTATAAATAACTACAGTCTGTTCGCTATACTTACGCGGGTTTCGGATTAACAAAATTATGCAAATTAGTCATTGACAACCAGTTCCAATAAGCCTCTTCCCAAGAAATTAGGTAAAATTGCCTTAATGGTCAGATTTAAATTAAAATAACATTAGGGTAGGTACTAAATTTGTTACAAATATTGCAGTTGAATTGATTCTTTGCAAGTGTTGACATTTTATGTATATTGTAAATTTAGTGGAAATTTTAAAAATGCTTAGACGTGTGTTAGATGTAGATAATCTAATTTGTAGTGTACATAAGTATTTTACGGATGAAAAAGAAAATGGCGGTCCTTTAAAATCGGTAATATCTGTACAACAACGCGTATGCGATGCTCTAGGAATTAGTGAAATCAAATTAAGAGGAGCATTACAAAATCACAATAGTAAACTGCCGAAAGAAGATTACCGCAAAACTCGTCCATCATTGAAAACGAAAGATATTCCAGATGGAAAGAAATTTGAAATTCGTGATACCATTTATCGAATGAGAGCCAACAAGGAACATGTGACCATAAATACAATTCTCTCGGAATTAATAGATAGAAAATTTGACGACATTGGCAGAACAAGTCTATGGCAAGTGATACATAACTTGGGTTTCAAATTTCAAAAGGAAGATAACAGAAATGCCCTTTGTGAAAGAAGTTCTGTCGTGCACAAGAGAATTAACTTTCTAAGAAAATATTCAAAATTTAAAGAAGAAGGGCGAATTTTATATATTTAGACGAAACGTGGATATTTTCTAGGGGTGCAACCAAGAGAATATGGCAAGATGATAACGTAAAGTCCATCAAACATACCGATGGAGAAGGGAAGCGACACATAATTTTACATGCAGGTGGGAAATCGGGTTTTATAGAAGGTGCTGATTTAATATTTTCATCTAAATCAAAATCCAGTGACTATCACGATAATATGAACACAGAAATGTTTGTAAAATGGTTGCATGAAAAACTTCTCCCAGGTTTAAGTGATCCCAGCGTAATTATTGTAGACAATGCACCTTACCATTCTGAAGTATTAAAAAAAATCCAACGAATTCTTGGACTGTTGATAAAATTAAAGAATGTTTGACAAAGGAACATATGCCATTTCCTCAATATATAATAAAATCAGAATTATTACGCTTGGCAAATATACACGCAAAACCAAAAACCTTTGTTGTGGATCAGATTATTGAAAGTTACGGTCATCAAGTTTTACGTCTGCCACCGTATCATTGCCAGTTTAATCCCATCGAATATATATGGGGAATAGCAAAATTAATTATTCTAATACCTGTTCAAATCATGTTCACACACATTCTTCCATCATGTAGAAGGAATTCCTGGGTTATACAACTTTATATTGTCCTCTTCTATAAATTCTGTGGTGATTAATATCTATAAACACGTGTAGATAGACGATTTAAAAATTATCAGGAAGGGAAACATATGCGATAACGCCCTCCTTTCGATGAAGCTCCTTTCTTAAAGGAGGGTACCCTCATGTTTTGTTAACCTTTATGATAGCAACTTAGCTCATCTATTTACTAACAGTTTATACGTAATAAATGATTCCAAATATGTTTTATGATTTCCATTGATTAAATTATAATCGTTTTCGTCTTACTTATAACCTATATTGAGAACCATATTTGGCCTAATGATTATAGTGACGACGCAGTTCGGGAAACTTGGCGAAAAGCACTTTCAATTGCAACTCCAGAAGTGTGGCGGAACTGTATATCCAAGTGCGAGAAACTAATAGAAGATTGGTGGACTCGTGAGAATAAAATAAACAAAATAAGTCCAATCATAATAACAATTAATGGTGATGACAATGATGACGATGACGATTATGATATTTTGGATGATAATGACTGATTTTCATTTTTGTTGGCAAGTTCAATTTTTTTATTTTTCATTTGAAATTCTCTACATGGAACAAATTTTTATGTTAGAAAATATTTTATTTGAGCTAAATAACCCTCTTATTATACATAGACCATATTTTCTGTGTGAAGTGTAATATAAAATTATTATTAGGTTTATAATAACCACATTAGACTCCATTAATGAAGAAGTTTAATTCTAGTGTCAATTATAAAAAAGATTCTCTATTATTATTTAATTGAAAAGTTGTACATTATTTTTCATTTCATTTAACCAGTTGATATTTTCCCAAAGAACAGGTCAAACTTTCGGGTACTTACCTGGAAATACTTATAAAATTTTTAATCCGAAACCTGCGTAAGTATAGCGAACAGACTGTACTCTTATTGCACAAACTACTATTACAGACGTATGAAAAGCCAGTTAGACACTTATATAAAAAAACTTTCAGTTGGAAACAACAACTACTGTACTGAATCTTTCAGAATGCTTTTAAATTTAATCAGCAAACACTTCAGTAACAAAGTTCTATTTAATATTAACGTTTTTGGTATATATTATTTATTTAATTGTTGTTTTAGTTACCTCGATCTCCTATAAAGTTAGTTAGGCAATTGTTAATTACACAACTACTTCGGCAAACTCACGGTATAAATACCTACTTAATGGAGTTTACAAACCATCAAATTTTGCATATAAACATCTCTCTAAATATTGTATGAAATTCCAGCAATAAATATACTAATTCGGGAAATTCGTTCATGTACCTAATCCTACATTTAGATTATATTTACCTTTTTAAGTACTTTAACGAGTTACCTTCATATGAAAATAATATTACATACTTACAGTTTGCATACTTTGAAGTAACTCTCCAAAACTTTCGGGTATACTTTGTTTGGTAAATATTTAATCAAACTTAAATATTATTTATGTACCCAAAAAAGTATTTATGTAATCCTGAAAAATAAATATCTCAAACGCCAGCCGATATCATAAACCTTACGAAGAAAAATATATATGCTCAGCTATATTTCTTGACGTAGCACAAGATTTGACAAGGTCTGGCACGCTGGCTTAATACAGAAACTTGAAAAAATGCTCCCTAGACAATATGTCGACATTTTACAATCCTATTTAACGGGAAGAATGTTTAGAGTAAAGCCAGACGAGGTATACTCCGAAATGAAAGAAATTAAAGCAGGTATCCTACAAGGCAGTGTGCTAGGAACGGTTCTTTATTTATTATACACCAGCGATATCCCTCAACAACAATCTGTTAAAATAGCAATATTTGCAGATGACACTGCAATATTGGCAGTTGGCGAAACTAATACAGAGACCTCAGAAAAACTTCAGGAAACCTGCAACAGAATTAATCGATGGACAAAAAAAATGGAAAATAAAAATAAATCAAACTAAATCAGTGCAAGCTGATTTTACTCTTCGACCAAATGAACAAAAACAAATAAGAATAAACAATGACGTTATTCCGCATCACGATTCGGCCAAATACCTAGGGATGAACCTAGATGTAAAACTTAAATGGAAAGAGCACATAAAAAAAGCGTAAAGAACTTGAACTTAAATTCAAAAAAATGTATTGGCTCCTAGGAAGAAAATCCAAATTGACATTGCACAACAAACTGCTGATTTATAAACAAATCCTAAAACCAATCTGGATTTATGGCATACAGCTATGGGGATGTGCCAGCAAGAGTAATATCAACATGATTCAAGTTTTCCAAAATAAAGTCCTAGGATGTATTGTTGATGCACCATGGTTCTACCGAAACGATTATCTTCATAGAGACCTGAAGATGCCAACAATCGAAGTAGAAATAAAGAGGTTTGCTGCGAAACATGAGGGTCGACTCCACTCCCACGTCAACGAAGAAGCGCTGCAATTACTGGACAACTCTACACTTAACAGAAGGCTCAAAAGGAAGAAGCAAGCCATTTGAGCTAGTGCAGTGAACGTTAATGTTAGTGCTAGTGTAAAACAGTGTAATAAATCTTCACGCCAACTTGTGATGCTTTCCTATAGAAACAATTAGGACAGCCCAATTGGGACTTCTTAGATAAGTATAGATAATTAATTAGTTTGTAAGATTTTTAGATTAAAATTGTAGGTTAGTCAGTAATGACTAGTAAGAATACTCTAAAAAAAAAATCAAATTGAAAAGGTTGTCAGGAATTAGTTTTACAGTAAATAACAATTTTATTTTCCTCTTATAGATTTTAAGTAAATTATTGGAATTAAGTTTAGATATTGATTTGAAGAGGACACTCGAATTCCCGTCAAGTACAATTTTAACCATTATCCGTTCCTAGAATTCCCGACAAGCAGTTGAAGCTTGAGATAATCCACTACTCGAGTTCCCGCAAGGGACGAATTTAATTAGGTAGGTAGGTACTTACCTCAGGTGCCCGATGCGGTCAGCAATTATAAGGATTAATATATTTATTTTTTTTTGTTCGACGTTAATCTATATCACGCTTTCTACATAACCCCCTTTTCCCCGTTTAAATCGGACCAACGATAGCTGAGATACACGCTAAGGCCCTTCTGGCTTTTCGTTCTACGCAAAAATTATTTTCGACGTCAATTAATACTGAGTTATCTTCATAATGCCGTTTTCCTCGTTTAAATCGGACCAACGATAGCTGAGATATACGCTAAGGTCCTTTTGTCCTGTCACTGCGCATGATTTTTTCTTTTCGACGTTAATCTATACCACGCTCTCTATATACTCACATTTTCCTCGTTTAAATCGGATCAACGATGGCTGAGATATACGTTAAGGTCCTTTTGTCCTGTCACTGCGCATGCTTTTTCTATTCGACGTCAATCAATACTGAGTTATCTTCATAATGCCGTTTTTCTCGTTTAAATCGGACCAACGATAGCTGAGATATACGCTAAGGCCCTTCTGGCTTTTCATTCAACGCAAAAATTCTTTTCGACGTCAATCAATACTAAGTTATCTTCATAATTCCGTTTTCCTCGTTTAAATCGGACCAACGATAGCTGAGATATACGCTAAGGCCCTTCTGGCTTTACCACTACGCAAAAAATTCTCTTGTACGTTAAACGAAATTTAATCCCCCACTCCCCCCACTACCCCGTTTTCCCCTCAGACCGTCTGTCTCACTCTTATCCATTGAAACCTCTCACTCTTACACGTTGAATTCCCTATGTGCCACCGTACATAGGTTGTCTATCTACTCGACAGACCTGCCAAAATTATCCACAGAGAAATAAACTCTCAAAAACAGTGTTTGGATACTCTTACAAGTAAAGACATGAAATACATTCGAAATAACTTTGGAAGAGAAAAACGTAAATTATTCCCCAAATTGCCAAAATCTTCTGCAGACATTCAAATTACTTTGAATTTATTAGATATAAAAACAATTAGGAACGAACAATTTTTATTGGTCAACGATCCCACCGAAGAAATAATTGTTTTTTCTTGTAAGAGCAACATAGAATTTATGTGTGCTCACACAAAATTTTATATGGATGGAACTTTCGATAATTGTCCAAAATATTTTTTTCAATTATTTTGTTTGCATGTATATGTAAATGATACATATGTTCCAGTTGTATATTGTTTATTAAAGAATACTTATATTAAAATAAATAGTAGCGATAAAAAAGAAAAACGTTTAATAAAAGAACACGTTTTAAAAAGCCAAAATTTCATTACTGCCAAAATTTCACAGTATCAGTGTAAAGAGATTAGCCGCTATGATTTTTTAAAATGTGTAGCATATAAATTTAGTGTACATTTAATTAAATAAATATGATGCAACTTCAAAAATTATGTAGTTTTAATTATTACTAACCGCTAACGGGAATTCGAGTTAAGGATTAAGAATAAATTTGAACCCTGCCGGGAACTCGTGTGCAGTATTAAGAGACAAAAGTTGAAACGCAGGTAAAATGTTTTATGCTGACGGGAACTCGAGCCGCCCGGATTTGAAATATAATATAAATATTTAGAAATTCGTATTTATCAAATCACTTGAGCCATATACGAATAAATTGTATTTTTTTGACTTACTTTTATTTTTTAATGCTCTATTTTTTATATCATCAAGCTATTTTTTCAAATGGGTGTTCTCTGTTTTCAAATTTTCTATTTCTCTGTTTAAATTTACTTTTAAAGTAAGAAATAATTCGTATTTTATTTCGTCATTTTGTTTTTTACTTTGTTTATTATTAGCTATTAAGGAATTCAAATATATCCGCATTTGTAATAGTTTCTTAGTTTATATAAACCATTTGGTTTTTTTGAATTAATATAATACTTAATTTTTCCAGTTGTATTTTACTGAAAGATAATATTTTTGTAAAAAGAGATTTCTGGATTTACCTTTGTCAATATCGTTGTTATTTTAATTTGTTAATATCTTTGTTTATTTCAGAATTTTATTTTACTTTTTAACCACTTAAACTACATAATTTTACGGCTCTACATTTCAACATTTCTGTAAAATATGTTAAATTAACTTAACGTTCATCTTTTTATTTTTCTCCTTCAATAAATTTTCTCCTCTTATCGATTTTCCCTAACAATCTCCTATACTTAACACGTACATTCCAAATTTGTCATTATTTTTATGACTGACAATTTTCAAAAATAATGTTTTCATTATCCTGGCTTTTCTTGCAATCCAGTTTTCTTTATAATTTATACTAAACTTGATCGCTTCATGGATTATTTTATCGTATCATTATATTTAATTTATTCATTTGGAAGAAAATTACTGGTTTTTAAATATTTTCAATTCTTTTCGGAGTAATATTTTCTTTTTTATTTAACAGTGATAATATTTTTATGCAATGTATATCTAAATCCCCTAAATTCATGTAATAAATTAATTATGAAGTACCTACTTATGTAAATACCTTTTTTTCTCGTCACTGGTCACAAATCATCAAAATCTCTGCAGCTATGAGGAAGACGAAGGTAAACGTCGTCAACAACGTCGTCAACAACGTCGTTGTCGAATGAATAAATGAACAAGGCATTAGAATATTACATTTCTATTGCTGAAATTTTGCAGACATAAGTATAACGAAAGTGCTATGACTAAAAATAAATTATTTGTAAAATATACATCTACTGACTAATATTCAGTCAGTTCAGAGTGATTTGACATTCGATATAAACATTCTGACCTTATTTTCTTTAAATTTTCATGAATAATTAACAACGCGTATGCGTTAAATAGAAGCTTGCCTTAATTCAAGATTCATACATCCTATGAGTGAAGTAGTACATAACTATAAATATGACGCCAGATTTAAATTGTAAAAGAAATAATATCATGTCCCAACCCAACCAATGAAAAAATATTAACGAGAGCAATCTCAGTTAATACCGGAACAGATTGACCACCATCTTTGCACAGGCTCACCAACATCGCCAGTTCAGATTTGAAGATTTATTTTGTTTCATATAATAAAATAATATTATGTGTATGAAATAATTCTTCTATATAATCAAAGTATTTACTTTTTATGCCATTACCTATTGCTTAATATAAACTTGTTTTAATTTCACTTCAATTATTAAATAATGCTAGTAAACATTTATTTTGTGACTTGGACTTGCATACCATCGTTTTAGTACCTATTAATTAGAAAATAATCTTTGAATTTTATTCAGTACTTATATCCAAAATATTTTTGTATGTAAATGAGAGAGATGCAGCAGACGACAGGCTCTCTTATATTCTCAAATAAAAAGTATTAGTAATTTGCAAAGATCCTTTCTTTTAAGTAAAAAGAATCAATCTCTCGAAGAGGTCGACCTAACCATTCTGGGAAGCAGTCTCGTTAGAAGGACGGAAGTTGACCACTTTGGAGTAAGATTTAATCAAATACTCAATTCGTCAGAGGACGTCCAACTCGTTCTTAACTGTTTTCCCATCTGGAATCGCCGTGCGGTTAATTTCAGAAACTAACCTAACTTTCAAAAACCTATTTATCTATACAATAGCTAAGGACAGTATACTTATATTGTAGTTGCTCTTGTTATTCATACTATTTTGTATAGAAATAGAGCAATATTTTTATAGTTCTCACGTTTTTTTCATTTAGAATATTTACTTATGATCAACATATAAGTAGGTAAGCGACTTTATATGAGATGATTCATTGGGAAACAGTTATAGGTTAATAATACGCCATTGAATGAATATTAGGTCGTTTAAATCAGAGATATAATAATTTTTTTCATGGAAATTCGGAAAACAAACTGAACCCAGATGCAGTGTTTCTATTGCTTCAAAAATATCCTAAAAAGTTTATTTTAAAATTAATATATTTAACAAAATAGAAAAACATAGTTACAACAAATTTGTTAGTTACTGTGGCTGGATATTATTAAAGGCAGAGCTTACTTATTACTTGTATACAATGTGTTCTTTGATTAAATTATCAACTTAAGTTTGTAGTAGTAAATATTTGTCTTATCCGTGGTCACAATCTAATTTTAAACAGTTTTAAATACTAATATCAAAAAATATTTTACATTGCAATAAGTAAATACAGAACTTTTCCTCCAGAAGTTGAAGCTGAAGTTGAACAATCGTTCAATAACTGTACAAAATAAAACTATTTAAGTATACTCGAAAAAAAAAATCGACGAAATAATGGAATTTAAAATTTTGGCAGAAACGCAAAATATTTGGTGATACCGCAGGGAAATTTAAAATTTTAGTGTATGCGTTTTTTATTTTAAATTATGGTGGAGGAACCTTGTATTTTTAAACTAATAAATAGTTTTATGACTAAAACAGTCGTCTTAAAGAAAACAATTAAATAGGATAATAATACTGAAACCTATCAAATTACACACGATCAAAAATTATGTTTTTTAAATGAAACGTACCGGAGAAATTCAACAAAATGTTTATGTATAAGAATTAGTATACTGATTTGCCGTGTCAAATTTTTCATTTAAAATTTTGGTGGAGGAACCTTGTATTTTTAAACTAATAAATAGTTTTATAACTAAAACAGTCGTCTTAAAGAAAACAATGAAATATGATAATAATACTAAAACCTATCAAATTACACACGATCAAAAATTATGTTTTTTAAATGGACCGTAACGGAGAAATTTAACAAAAAGTTTATGTATAATAATTTTATTTTAAATTATGGAAGAACCTTGTATTTTTAAACTAATAAATAGTTTTATGACCAAAATAGTCGTCTTAAAGAAAACAATGAAATTGGATAATATTACTGAAACCTATCAAATTACACACGATCAAAAATTATGTTTTGCAAATGGACCGTAACGGAGAAATTCAACAAAATGTTTATGTATAAGAATAAGTATACTGATTTACCGTGTCCAATTTTTTATTTGAAATTTTGGTGGAGGAACCTTGTATTTTTAAACTAATAAATAGTTTTATAACTAAAACAGTCGTCTTAAAAAAAACAATGAAATAGGATAATAATACTGAAACCTTTCAAATTACACACGATCAAAAATTATGTTTTTTAAATGGACCGTAACGGAGAAATTCAACAAAAAGTTAATGTATAAGAATTTTATTTTAAATTATGGTGGAGGAACCTTGTATTTTTAAACTAATAAATAGTTTTATGACTAAAACAGTCATCTTAAAGAAAACATTGAAATAGAGTAATAAGGCAGAAACCTACAAAATTACACAAGATCAAAAATTATTTTTCTAAAAAGGACCGTAACGGAGAAATTCAACAAAAAGTTTATGTATAAGAATTAGTATACCTATTTGCCGTGTAATCTGTTTTTTATTTTAAATCAGTCATCTTAAAGAAAATAATAAAATAGAGTGATAAGACTGAAACCTATCAAATTACACACTATCGAGAATTATTTTTCTAAAATGGACCGTAACGGAGAAATTATCTACAACAGAATCTTAGGATCTGGTGAAGACTTAAGTCTCTGATGAAACCACAAATAAAACAAGAACAAATTAGAACAATATTAATCAATACTTTTAATAAGATACATCAATGATATTAGCCGTGAAAAAGATCTCAAACTGTATCCTCGCTGACTTACAATAATAAATTAAGCCTTAGAAAGCTGACTATAGGCCTTTTACTCTTAAATGAAACAAAAAATATGAAATTATCCTAATAGAATCTAAGTATGATCACAACAAAATGGCGTCGTCTAATAAAACCCCTTCCTTCTGAAAAGCCGTGATTTGAGATCAAAGGTACTACTTGACAGTCTCACTACTGATTGTTTTCTATACCGTGGTTAGAGATTTAAATAAAAAATATCCCTTGTTATCAAAAAATGTTAATGTAATAAAATTGGTAGTAAAATAAAAACATATTTTCATATGATTGCTAGAACAGGGTCCATCTGAAGAAGTTTATTTTCAAAAAAAAGTTTTGTAACAATCTCATTTCAGCTGATTTCGCAACTTCTATATTTTTAGTGTTGTTATTTCCTCACATTACGCATCTTTGAACCGAAAAAACCATCGTAACCCTAATAAAATGAGCATGTCAAAATCTAAAAAAACAGTTTTATGTAAATGAAAGTATCTCACGGTTCATCTTTATGGACACCAAACACAAATCACGTCTAGAAGTGATCGTTGGGCTTGGTCAGCAGGAAATAAAATATTTTACTTTTTCGCAGGTTTAAGCGGTGATCGCTTCCACTTCGATGAAAACGGCGATGCCCCTGCTAGATATAAAATCAAACATTTCAAGCAAGTTTCCGATGGAAAATACGCTTGGATAACGGTCGGCGAATATATTGAAGGCGAACTCAAGCTCAATATGTCAGGTAAGAACAACTTATGTCCAATATAATCTAGTTGTAGAAATTATTCTTTTTGTAATTCTTTAAAGAGTAAGAACAGCAAAAGTGGAATGTTAGAGGAAGCGATTAAATCTGAGATAGAGCTCTTAGATAAAAGAGACCAGAGATATAACATACACCGGTGTTTAACCTGCGCAATTGTTGCCAATTTCTAAAGAAAGGTTAACGGAGTGGGGGAACTGGGCGGCGACTCGCGGCGACCTGAACTCTGTGGCAGGGACCGGACTTTGTTTATTAGCATCATAATGAACTATTAGATTTATTTAAAAGGTGTTTAATCGAATTTTGTATTAATGAAATAAAATTAACCTGATTTTTTATTATTAAACAGATGCCACGACATTTTATGAAAAGAGAAGACCTTTTATAGAATATTTCGTTAGTGTTTATTTACTACGGACTTTTCTGCAAGAGATTACAGTAAAATATTAAAATAGAATATATTATTAATAGAGCAAAAAATGTTACTCATTGTCTACAAGTATTACAAGAATAACATGTGCGCAGGCAAATACTGCAAATCTAACCTTATGAGTTGAACATTATATTTTTTCTACGGCTATTACATAGTAATAAAAATTAGTCAAAATGAGAAAATGCTGTTTTGTATTATAACCTCATAAAAAGGTATATTAAGGCTTCTTTCTTTAGGAATATTAATTAATATAAAGGATGAGTCACATAAAACTCTAGAAATGCATATGTCTGAAACCAGATAACATTTTAAAATTTAAATCTATTAAAAGTCATTTGGTCGCTAGGGATGAGTGATTATCGAAATAAATTATCGATCATTGAAAATAATCGATTATTTTCGATCAATCGATTATTTTCAAACAATATATTTTTTGTCATTTCCTTTAAAATCGACTACTTGATTATCTTTGAAAAATCAAAAATAATCGATTATTTAAAAAGCCAATTAACCGATAAATAAGTATTTACAAAATATAATAAAAAAAGAATTATCGTTTATTTTAAATAATCGTTTATTTTAAATAATCGTCTATTTTAAATAATCGATTATTTTCAAGTAAACCATTTTTTTTCGTCCGTGGAAACAGATTATTCGACAATCTTTAAAAAATCGAAAATAATCGATTAATCAAAAATATTCGATTAATTAAAAAGTCGATTAACTGATAAATCAATTTTCAAAAAAAAGAGAATTATCGAATATTTTAAATAATCGATTATTTTTCATCGATCGATTATTATCAATAATCTATTTTATTGCATATCGTTTAAAATCGATAATTCGATTATCTTTGAAATACCGAAAATAATAGATAATTCCAATAATAATCGCCTAATCGAAAATAACCAATTAATTAAGAAGCCGATTCTATGATAAATCGATTATTGTCAATAATCTATTTTATTGTATTTCCTTTAAAATCGATAATTTGATTATCTTTGAAATACCGAAAATAATCGATAATTCCAAAATAATCGCCTAATCACAAACAACCAATTAATTAAGAAGCCGATTCTATGATAAATCGATTATTATCAATAATCTGTTTTATTGTATTTCCTTTAAAATCGATAATTCGATTATCTTTGAAATACCGAAAATATTCGATAATTCCAAAATAATCGCCTAATCGAAAATAACCAATTAATTAAGAAGCCGATTCTATGATAAATCGATTTTCCAATAATAATAATTTTCTAATAATCCTTTTTTTAATATTTCCTTTAAAATTGATTATTTAATTATCGAAAATAATCGATTATTAAAAAGCTGATTAACCAATAAATCGATAATTTTAAAAAATAACCAAAATATCGGTTATATAAAATAACCGATTATATTCAATCGGTTATTTTCATATAATCAAATAATGAAAAAACCGATTAAACGAAAATCGATTATTTTGAATAAATCTACTTTTTCTTGTATTTCCTTTAAAATCGATTAATACATTATTTTAAGAAAACCAAAATAATTTATTAAAAACAGCGGATAAAACGATTTTCATAAAAAAATATCAGAATTATCGATAAATCGATTATTTTTGTAACCCCTATCGGTCGTTGCCTTTATCCGAGCATTAAGCTCCAAAATTTAGAGATTCAAATTTTTTGATCGCTTTATCTTTGAAACCGCATTCGATTGTATAATAAATAATAAATATTGCTAAATTTTGGATTTTTTTAGTAAACCAAAATTTTGTTCGAGTTGTTTAGGGGTTTGTAATGTAACATTTTATTAATGTGACCAACTCCCGTAACTTTAGTATTTTTTTTTGCTTATACTAGATTATATGGTGCGTTTTATTTTGTTTTAAGACTGAAGATTTAAATGTCACTTTTCGATTTGACCGCAAATAAATGAACCTTGAAATTTTAATTAGGTCATCCCGTATTTAATCTAATATTCTTATTAAAAATACCTTATAAAAATAAAATTTTGCTAGCAACTATGATTCTTTACTTCTTATTTATCTACCAAAAAGGGCTAAAAACCATCTTTAGAAAACATTCTTATAAAACTACTTTTTAAATACAAAATTTCGTTAGCAACAATGCCTATTTACTTTTTATTTAAATTAAATGTTCAAAATTTTACCTTTTTGTAAATTTATGTAAGTAACATGAAATCTGATTTCTGATGCTTAATATTTATTAAAACCCCTTAATGCGGATCTGAAGTATTCAGCCCAGAGAATCATGGCGCTTTATGTCAAAACGTTAATAAATATTTACCACTGAAAACGAATATATTCATAACATTAGTACTTGTATTATAAGTACATACAATTTTTCAAGATTGAACTTGAAATTGAATAACTAGAACACTTTAAATTGCTAAAATACCAACAAATAAATCAAAAAACAGCTGTCAATGGTGATTAAACTCAGGTGAAGGTGATCGATGAATGGAAAAATCGGAGCAATTCGGGTGGCGTCGTGCAAACAATGATTTTCAATTGGTGGGTTACTTTGGGTTAAAATAGACAACATGCGCAGTGTGCAATGTTACATCTTCGGTCTCTTTAATCTAAGATAGTTTTATACACTCCAATTTAAATAGATCGTGAGGGCTAAGTATTTAAGTACTTAGGTTATTCTAGTACAATAATTACGCTTTATGTTTAGTATTATTGATTGAATCTCTGCAATTTTATTATTTTATTGTTAGACTTTTTTAACGGGTTGAAAAAATGTGATAGGAAACAAAATCGAATTTTATGCATCTATAAAAATTTCGTACACCAATGATGCTATTGATCAAACTATATTCTTTAAATATTGGGTAAGCAGGTATACAGCGTAGGTATATATACTAATTTTTCTAACTTTTCTGATCTAATACAATACAATATCCTCTTAAATTCAGAAAACACTCTTTGAGGCGGGGATTAAAAACATCGTACCTTTTTCTACAGTAATATTTTATTAGGGAATGTATTTTGGCTATGTCAAATTGGTTATGACTCTCCCTATATGTACTTACACGTGCATACATTCTAGAAAATACTCCTTTCAACTACCGTGATTTATATCATAATAAAACACCGGCTATTTTTTTAGGATTCACATATAAATAAAAATTTGGAGTGTAAAGACATTCAACGTGTTTCGTAAATTTCAAATGTCAGTGAAAGGAATGTAAATTCCATCACTTCTCTCTCAAGTAAAATGTTATCCATTCGTTTTCATATTCACAGCATGTCTGAAATGCCACGAGATGAAATTACTTTGTTTTTTATTACAAAAATTCTATCAGCGTCATGTCAGATGTTTGCAAATTTATTTTTTAATCTTAGACAACTAAAAAAATACCAAACTATATCATAAACTACTCGTGTCTGATATATTATTTATATTATTATTTTAATTTTAATTAAGATGATATATTTATAAATTTTAAATAATAATAACACAATAACAGTCCACCTTTAGACCTATCTACTTTTGGAATTATAAGTTAATTTGTTACCTTTTTTAATTGTTTTTCTTTGCTATTTGTTGACTATAAATTTTACAGTAATTACTGAATACTGTCATAATTTAAGAAAACAAATATAATGAGTATAATAATTATAAATGGTGGATAAAATAATTTAAGTACATTTTTCGTATTAAAATTCTAGCTCCTACGGTTTATATTGAACGAATAAATCTAAAAATGAAAGCGGTCGTTCGACATTTTCCCTCCAATCAGTCATGGACTTATTGACAATTGCTCTGATAAATGGAGATCAATTATCATCCGCCTCTCCAATTCCAATAAATCAGAGATTTAACTTGAGATTTAACCTAAAGTGAGATTATACTTTTGTGGTACGATTCAGCGAATACTCCTTGCTTCGTATTTCGTTCAGTATAATCTTAAAATTCTGAGAAAATGTATTATAGATATTATAAAGGAGACGCCTTCAATAAATTGCTTTACATTTTAATTCGTATAAACATCAGCCACTAAAGTTTATCTTCTCCACTTTGATCTGTTTTGCGTCATTTCAATCTCAATTACTAACATTATCCCACTATGTTTTCCTTGTATTTTATCTCCTCTTAACAAGTTCTAAGCATCTAATATAGTATCGGCTATTGAACGTTTTCCAATACGTTTTGCATTAGCGAATGTAAAAACTACAAAGGGTTAGCATTAAATCGAGCAGGAAATGAATAATATCAACTTCTCAGTTAGATTTGAATGTGCCAAAGCTTACTTTGTATAGTTATCGTATTATAAACATTAAATAATTCTTGTTTTATCTATGTGGAACTCCACTGTTGGTCTCTTTAATACCTTAAACACCCGTGTCGATGTACACATTATTTTAAAATCTCTCAACATAACTTTAAAAAGTTAAGAACAGTCACTTGGCGTATTTAATGTCTAATGCCATATTTGAAATCACCAAGGATTTCAGACCCTAAAACTCTTGGACAACGTCCATGAAACTATAAACTATAAAACTTTATTTCGGAATTGTAACCATTAATGTTATGGATTATTAAGTGTTAATATGGTGAATTATCGTAGATTTTAGCACCTCCATTTTAACAATCGTTAATAAAACTCTAAATCCTACATAACATTATAGAGGCGTAAGAACAAATTAGTAGTCTCCTCCTTTTTATTGTCTTCCATCGTTCAAAGGGTCCTATTCCCTTTTTCGTTCGTCTGAAATTGCTCAAGGATAACATGATTTGCAAAATCGACAGAATTAGGAATTAGATCGGTAGACTGTGTTCGAAATTTCGAAAACAAAGCCGCAGACCCTAATCAGATAATGAAACATGCACTAGTACTCGTATTTCAAAAGAGAATTTAAATGGTGGATCACAAAATTACATTTAATTTACGGTAATAGTATATAGTGAATCCGTTCTCATAATTTATATTCATACTTACCAGGTAAATCGTAACAGTGGCGTATAGGGTATAGGGGTACATTACTGGTATCATATTGTAAAAATTTGGGTGAATTTTGGACGGATCCACTTTTATGTTTTTGGCAAGGTTCTGCCCCATGTCAACAAAAACTTTATTAAATTCATTTGCTATTTCGTATTTATTTTTTAATAATTCGACAATACTGTTTTTTATTTTAACAATTTCTTTCGTTTATTTTATGTTTTACTTATATCCTGTACTACGTCCCACAAATTTTTAGAATTGTTTTTATCACTTTTAATTTTTTGTTTGAGAAATATGTGATCTAAACAAGATTTGTTGTTACCTTGCACCCTAGTGGCTTCATTAATAGTTGAGTAATAACCATGTTCATTTAAAATATTTAAATATTCCACTTTCATATTGTCCTCAAGTTTTTGTAAATCAATCTTTATATCACCTGTAAATATATAAAAATCATTTGTGTTATCATTATTTTCTTCAAGAAATCTGGATAGACATTCGTTGAAGTCAAGGATACTTGAATTTGGTGATCTGTAAAATGCTGTAACTAAAACTGTATTTGTATCTATTTCAATACTTATTTTAAGTGCTTTCATATCGTTAAAAATTTCAACCGAATCATATGAAAACTGCAAGGACGATTTAATATAAGCCACAACTCCATCATTTTGGTTATGATAACTCTCATTATATATCATGTTGTATCCACTGATCTGGAAAATACTTTGATCTATTACTTCTAGAGTTTCGCTCATTATAAT
Organism: Psylliodes chrysocephalus; assembly: GCA_927349885.1. Classification (NCBI taxonomy): domain Eukaryota; kingdom Metazoa; phylum Arthropoda; class Insecta; order Coleoptera; family Chrysomelidae; genus Psylliodes; species Psylliodes chrysocephalus. The sequence continues at coordinate 3,488,782 of OV651830.1, forward strand.
GTAGTCAAAATCAAACTCTAAACTTTGCAAGTTGCAGTTGAATAATTTTAAGGTCTTTAATATTTTTGTTAACTTTTAATATTTCTGAAAATTCAGTTATTTTATTTAACCGTTAACTGACATGTATTCTATGCTGCAATAATTTTTTTTTCAGCAATTCAATTCAAATTAGGCCAGCCTACCCCACCTGAGTCCGTTTGCAGTCTTCCATGTCTACGAGGTCAAGCCAAAAAATATGTTGAAGGGGAGAGTTGCTGTTGGCATTGTTTCAACTGTACTCAATACCAGGTATATGTCATTAGTTTATAATATTAATAGACAATTACAAGAATGTTTATTTAATATGTTTCTTATCATTAATTCTTTATTGATCCGTTAAAATATAAATTGTGCGAATCTTCTTCGTCCAATACCAGAGAACAAATACCGAAACTGACTTAAAGCTGAACGTCTCAATAATTGTATTCACGGGCGTCACTAGAGGAGGGGGTGACATTAGTAAAATAAATTAGAAAGCATGTCCCTAATCATCGCTTGAGTTCTTTAAATATTATTATTCTCATTAGGTAATTTGTTTCTATTCTTAAATTTGACTTAATTGTTTTATGCTCACTTGGATAGAACTCCGAACTCCCTTTGAGCAAAAATGGTATTCAGTTAATTTTTCTGAATTCTTTGTAAGTTGTACTCGAACTTCTGAACAGAAGCATATATTAGTTTTTGATATATTTTGAATGCCTCACTGATATCAACAATATTTCCCATAAAGAAAACTAAGTCACAGTTACCACAGAATTTGATGCGTTAGTAAAAATGTTTAGAAAATAATCAGTATAATTTCTAGTTAATGTTTTTCATAAATTTATTTCAACATGGTTGTTGAAAGATTATTTACCACAAGAAAAAAATTTTTCTTTACTTTTCTTCAACGATCATTTTACTAATTATTGCAGAAAATTTTTCAAATACACTGAATATCTTAGGGCAGAAATGTCACGAATTAATTAGGTATTTGGCGCGGGTAATGAAGCTTCTAGTTTGCATCTAAACTAAATTTACATAGATTAATATATAGTTCCAAGAATACCCCGAAGATATTCACGGATAGGAAGCGACCCAATTTAGCATAATACATTAACTTGATAAACTAAATTAGCAAAAATAAAGGGCTCAAAGCTGGTTTTAATTATAATTCATCATGAAAATAAAAAACAGTTCCCACAAGTCAAGTTTGAAAGCTATAGCAATGAATTATGGTAATACACGCCGAAACATGAACTAATTTTACAAAAGGCTTCTAGACCATTTATGCTCCTGTTATATACAATGTACAATGTTGTTAAATGGAAAAAATTTTATAACAAAATGTTTCGAATATTTAAATAAACAATTTTCTGTCAAACTGTGTTCTGTAAAGTAACATTTCTACTTGCTAAAGTGCCACATTAATAATTTTTGTAGCAACATGGCAAATAATTATTTAAATTGCGAAAAACAATTCTATAATAACATAATACTTGAAAACCAAAGTACATGTGCAACGGTTGCCACTAATTTATTTCAAAATCAAATTAAACAAGTACGTTTCAAACTATGAAACTATGCAATTCAACTAAAAGTAGCCCCGTTTCAATTAATTTACCCTTTTATACCTGTGTGAGTGTCTCCACTCTATGCAGAGGCGAATATATAAAATAGGGAATGTGCTGTTAAAATAGATCGTTCGGAACACATTGTAGACATACCTACAACGGGAAATTGAAAATAAAATTTAGGAAGGTCCATAACGTTCGACAATTTCAAAGATTTCCGTTCTGGAACCGTGTAGTAAAATTTTAACTTAATTTACAGGCAATCCATACAATTTACCACCTTATATTTCAAGGCAGAAAAGAATAAACAATGCTATACCTCTTGGACATATAAAATCAGTAGGATCTTCGTGAAAAAGTAGAAAAATGTAATACAGTCAGATTGACAGTTGTAGTATTAATAATAAAATCAAATGAAAAGTTTTAGTTGATAAGAAATAATTCCTTATTAAAAGTTTTACGTTTTATACTGAAAATGTGTTTTTAATGCTACAATAATTTAATTTAGTCGCCATTAGTGACCGCCGATTAGTGACAATAAATTCATACAGCTAAAACAGACTGCTTGATTACCACTATTTAAAATTCCATTTGCATTTAAAATAATTTTTTGTTACTGCAAAGAGGGGAATGGAATGTATCTAGGTCAAAAATTGTCAGTAATAATGAGACCCGAAATTCTGTCTTTAACCCCCTATAAAATCCCATTAAACCAACCATGTCTTTAATGCGATTAAATCCCATTGTTATAAGGGTAAACCACTCGAGCCGAACACGTGTAGTTTCAAATTAAGACCCAAAGTTCCTTTGGAGAAGGATTTAAATAATGTACCCTGCACTTGCCTAAGTTTTCCTTTTATATCCATTTTATTAGAATTTTTTTAAAAGATTTAGTAAAACTGAAAAATCTCCCAGACGAGTAAGATATTTGTACAGATCGTTCCTTTGCCAGTCCTCATAAAAATAATCCTTCTGTCAAGATAATTTTTCAACTCGATATTAATGGGCGCGATACAACTTTTATCAATATTATTTAATAAACATACCACGAAATTAAAATATACTGCTTCAAAAAATTAATCCAAAATTAACAGCCTGAAACACCGAAAATATACAGTATGTTCGCTATACTTACGCGGGTTTCGGATTAAAATTTCCAGGTAAGTACTCAAAAGTTTGACCTGTTCTTTGGGGAAATATTAACTGGTTAAATGAAATGAAAAATAATGTACAACTTTTTAATTAAATAATAATGGAGAATCTTTTGTATAATCGAGAGCAGAATTAAACTTCTTCATTAATGGAGTCTAATGTGGCTATTATAAACCTAAAAATAATTTTATATTACACTTGACACAGAAAATATGGTCTATGTATAATAAGAGGGTTATTTAGCTCAAATACAATATTTTCTAACATAAAAATTTGTTCCATGTAGAGAATTTCAAATGAAAAATAAAAAAATTGAACTTGCCAACAAAAATGAAAATCAGTCATTATCATCCAAAATATCATAATCGTCGTCATCATCATCATCACTGTCATCACCATTAATTGTTATTATGATTGAACTTATTTCATTTATTTTATTTTCACGAGTCCACCAATCTTCTATTAGTTTCTCGCACTTGGATATATAGTTCCGCCACACTTCTGGAGTTGAATTGAAACTGGCAATGATACGGTGGCAGACGTAAAACTTGATGACCGTAACTTTCAATAATCTGATCCACAACAAAGATTTTTGGTTTTGCGTGTATATTTGCCAAACGTAATAATTCTGATTTTAATATATATTGAGGAAATGGTATATGTTCCTTTGTCAACCATTTTTTAATTTTATCAACAGTCCAAGAATTCGTTGGACTTTTGTTTAATACTTCAGAATGATAAGGTGCATTGTCTAAAATAATTACGCTGGGCTCACTTAAACCTGGGAAAAGTTTTTCATGCAACCATTTTACAAACATTTCTGTGTTCATATTATCGTGATAGTCACTGGACTTTGATTTAGATGAAAATATTAAATCGGCACCTTCTTAAAACCCGATTTCCCTCCTGCATGTAAAATTATGTGTCGCTTCCCTTCTCCATCGGTATGTTTGATGGACTTTACGTTATCATCTTGTCATATTATCTTGGTTGCACCCCTAGAAAATATCCATGTTTCGTCTAAATATATAAAATTCGCCCCTTCTTCTTTAAATTTAGAATATTTTTTTAGAAAGTTAATTCTCTTGTGCACGACAGAACTTCGTTCACAAAGGGCCTTTCTGTTATCCTCCTTTTGAAATTTAAAACCCAAGTTATGTATCACTTGCCATAGACTTGTCCTGCCAATGTCGTCAAATTTTCTATCTACTAATTCCGAGAGACTTGTATGTCAACACTTGCAAAGAATCAATTCAACTGCAATACTTGTAACAAATTTAGTACCTACCCTAATGTTATTTTAATTTAAATCTGTCCATTATGGCAATTTTACCTAATTTCTTGGGAAGAGGCTTAATGGAATTGGTTGTCAATGACTAATTTGCATAATTTTGTTAATCCGAAACCCGCGTAAGTATAGCGAACAGACTGTAGTATATTTCTCAGTTTAGTTCAGACATGGTTTAGTCAATTTTGTAGCGGATACATTGTCATAATATCGTAACGATCGTAATCAACTCAGTAAATTAATTTTTTCTTTAATACCTAATATTAGGAATGAGCAAATTTTTTAAAACACCTATGTTGACATCAAATGTACTCAAGTATGTGTACAGTATTCAATAAGTATCTACTTTTATTTGATAGTACGTTCTAAGTATTTAATACAGAATGTTTCATTAACATTGAACATTAAAGAATAAAAAGTGTATATATTGAAAATCGGGCAAATTTTTTAAATATATGTTTCCAAAAATTAATACTTATTGTTTTTATTGTTATTACAAATTTTTTCTTTAGCCTTAACCATGCAATATTTTACTGTATCATTGTGCACCCAAATTTCAAGTTTCTTGCTACATTTGTCGACCTGTATCCAAGAATGTTTCGGTTATGTGTTAAGTTGTTATGTTAGTTGATACCGGATTTTCCACATATTCAATATCATCCAATTTCATATTAGAAAGTACTTTTCTGCTGAGCCAAAAAAAAAACAATAAAATAATAGATAAATTTGTTGAATGTTTGACACATTTTGCACTACAATGTTGCAGATAGTTTTTTATTTATATAAAATAAAATAAATATTTATAAGGTTAAGTTTCGTGCAATATTTCTAAATTAATTACGAGGATTATTGCGTTTTTCGAGGTACTTTTGTTTTAGTTTTGATTCATCTTTAGTGCGTGTTGGTTTTCGCTACAAACTATTCGCCGCAAAGAAAAAGAAAAATATCTAAAAACCGTAAAGTAGCAGTTTCGGGAAATGGATCGCATACTGAATAGAAGAAAATTGTTTGATGCAGCAGATTTTTCATGCACTTCTGTTTGTAGAATTCTGCAACATAACAAATTCAATTCGTATGTGTAATACAGATGGTGAAAATACTGCAATTTTGTGCGACAATAACTGAAATATACATAACTTCAAATAAAGTGAGTCCTACGATATTTCACAAAGTATCTTTTTAAAAAGTCGCGTATCCAGTGAAATCAGATGAAAACATATATTTTTAATATGTGTTTTAATAATGAAAAATACATTTCTACTATAATTTTAATTTAATTTTAATTTTTATGACTCTAAGTTGATCTGAATTTTATAAAAATATTAAACGAACCAGTCTCGTCACTACATACTGTCCTTATCTTTACAGATTCGCCATAAAGACGACCCGACACAATGTATTAAATGTCCTAAGGGAACCATTCCGGATCCTCACCACGAATATTGCCAAGAAATTCCAGAGGAATACTTACAGCCGGTTAGCGGTTGGGCCATCGGTGCTATGGCTTTTAGTTCCACGGGAATACTCATCACAGTTTTTATATTTGGAGTTTTCATCAAGCACAACGAGACTCCCATTGTTAGAGCTTCGGGTCGGGAATTGAGCTACGTGCTTCTAAGTGGAATTTTAATGTGTTACAGTGTCACCTATGCATTGATACTGAAACCTACTGACATCGTCTGCGCCATACAGAGGTAAGTCTTTTAGACAAAGAAAATATTTTCTTTAATACAAATGATATGTATATAAAGGAATACCGCAAAAGTTCAGCATGATATCTTGGCAAATACTGATAAATTTACAGTTAATATTTAGAAACCTTGAGTTTACGGAGAAGAAAAAGAAAGACGGAAAAATACTGGCTTTTAAAAACGAAAAACTGAAAATTTTAAAGGTCTATTAAAAAAAATATTATTGTTTGATCTAACAGAAGTTGATATAAACATTAAAAAAATGAATCAAAGCCCTATTTTCTTAATCTATATTTCTTAAATAGTATAAATAAAGTTTATTCAGAGGTTTTTGAAGCTATTCAGGAATTAATTAGGTCAGAGAGTGTTTAGATTTTTGGCGATTTCAAAATAACGTAGTTATTTCTACACTAGGTAATTCAAATGGAATTAACGTACATATGTTAATAGAGTTTTGGCAATTTAATTCATTTATGTTAGTAAATAATGATGAAAATGTAAATTAAAGTTTACTACCTCTAGTAAACAAAACTTTTCAACCGCCTGTTATATTGTACACAGGGTGTCCTTTAAAATGTGTCCCAAAATTCTCAGGCAGATTCCTTAACCAAAAAATGGAAAAAAAGTTCCTATAGACCTATGTCTTAAAGTGCCCCCTAAGCGAGCAACAGCCTCTCGAAATCATTTTTTTTATTTTGATTTTTTGAATTTTCTTAAAAATGGAAACAAATAAAACACCCAATTTTGGCTGTCAAATATGATCAATAATAGTGACCTTTTGACACCTTCAAAAAGAAATTATTTCGTCAGGGGTGTACTTGGGAATTTTTTGAAAATTTTGATTATTCATAACTTTTTTGTGTTTTTGGTAATGACTTATCCATATTTTTTTTTACATTCTACATTGAAAACTACGTCAAAAAGGAATACTTGTTTGATCTCGATTGGAGCAGCCGTTTCCGAGAAAACATCATCCAAAGATATTCGTGCAGTTTAGGTTAATTTTCAATTTTGGCTGTTGTAGCCAAAAAGTTGGAAATCGAGGAACACGGCTTACATGTCCCTATCCTTACTTTTGAAGGTCTATTCAGTGGCAAAAAATATTAGTTGATACAGGGTGATCAAAAATCGGATGTGATTTTGGATTTTTGATCACCCTGTATCAAATAATATGTATTTTATGTCACTGAATAGACCTTAAAAAGTTAGGATAGGGACTGTAAGCCGTTTTCCTCGATTTCCAACTGTTTGGCTACAACAGCCACCTGAATTTGAAAAAATGTGATTTTTGAGTAGCTGTAGATCCTTTACTATTCATATTAGATAACAAGTGTGATATATCATTGAAATCAGATTATCGAGCAGATTCTAAAAATATAAAAATATACAGGGTGTTCCATTTAAAAAACATAACTTTGATTTGGAACGGCCTTATGAAACACCCTGTCACATCGTAACTAATTTTAAAATGTGAAGCTTAAAGCTGCCTACTTTTATTATAACAGATCTACAGAGCTTCCTCACACTAATCAATCACCCTGTATACTATTTTTAGCTCTCTAAATAAAATTTAAAAATTTAGTTCCCATTTATTTATTATGAAGACCATAAGGTTTGTATTTAGCTGTTTAGAATAAAAAAGTAAAAATATGTATTTTTTTGGCGTTTTTGTGTTTCATGGATAATTTTTTTCGCTCACTGATAAAAATGTTTCTTCAGTTAAACATTATTTCTAAAAGTGTTCTGGTGCGATTCGTTGTATTGTTATTATTTTGTTTAAAATGGCTCACAATAACTACAATAATGATTACACATTCAGCGAAATGACGGACATGCACTTATGTTTTGGACTCGCTTCTGGAAATGCCAATGAAGCTCGCAGACTTTATCAGGAGCGCTTTCCAAATAGGCATCTTCCATGCGCTAAGACGTTTTCTAGAATTGACGATAGACTTCGGGAAACTGGTACATTTAAGAAAAACTCTAGTAACAGTGGAAGACAAAATTATGTGAGAACTCCTGCTTTGGAAGAAGCAATTTTGGATAGGGTAGCTGAAACCCCATCGACAAGTACCAGAAAAATAGCAAATGGTAAGTAATTACTTATTTATTATTTTAGCTACCCCGTACCTTATCGTATAAAACTAGTTTTTTTACTTGTTATTGCTTCTCTTACATTTCACGACTTTTCGTATCGAAAAGAGTTGCGTTATGCAGAAAAAATCTGATTTCCCAAATCAATGGATTCTCTTTCTTAACTATTCACTACACAGATTCTCTCATTTAATTTCAGAAGTGGGAGTCGGACGTAACACGGTATGGAAAGTTTTGCGTGAACAACAAGTGTACCCTTACCACATTCAAAAAGTTCAGGCACTTAAAGCTACTGATTATGAGCCGCGAGTTATCTTTTCTGAATGGTTTCTTGGAAGATGTAATCAAGATGCAATGTTTCTTAATAAAGTGCTATTTACCGATGAAGCTGGTTTCACTAGAGATGGTATAATAAATTTTCGAAATATGCATGAATGGGCTGAAGATAACCCTCACGCGGTTGTTGAACGTCACCACCAGGATAAATTTTCAATAAACGTCTGGGCTGGAGTTATTGATAATTACCTTATTGGACCATTTGTTTTGCCGAATAGGTTAAATGGAGCAGCATACAGGCTTTTTTTGGAAAATAACTTACATGAGCTTCTTGATAATATTCCGATTCAAATCAGACATAACATGTGGTTTATGCATGATGGAGCTCCACCACATTACAGCCTTGAAGCTAGACAGCACCTTAACGAAAGATTTGAGGGTAGAGTAATTGGCAGAGGTTGTCCTGTTAACTGGCCACCTCGTTCACCAGATCTAAATCCAATGGATTTTTTTGTTTGGAGTTATTTAAAATCATTGGTTTATTCCAGTCCTGTTGAAACAGTTGAAGAATTGGAAGAACGAGTTTTTCATCATTGCGAAGTTCTTAGGAATAATCCTGAAGTATTTTTTCGTGTAAGACAGTCTATGATGCGACGGTTGCGCTTGTGTGTGGAAACCAATGGTCGCCACATTGAGCATCTGCTTTAATTTTTTTTGATTTGTTTTTTTAGAATAAATATTTTTTTAAACCGTTTCTTATTATTAAATAAAAATAGTCCCACCACGACATTTGAACTACAATTATTTAGCGAGAGCTAAAAAAGTTATTTTTATTTACGAGATTCACCGAGGTAATTTAGGAAAATTGAAAATTAACCTAAACTGCACGAATATCTTTGGATGATGTTTTCTCGGAAACGGCTGCTCCAATCGAGATCAAACAAGTATTCCTTTTTGACGTAGTTTTCAATGTAGAATGTAAAAAAAAATATGGATAAGTCATTACCAAAAACACAAAAAAGTTATGAATAATCAAAATTTTCAAAAAATTCCCAAGTACACCCCTGACGAAATAATTTCTTTTTGAAGGTGTCAAAAGGTCACTATTATTGATCATATTTAACAGCCAAAATTTGGTTCTTTTATTTGTTTCCATTTTTAAGAAAATTCAAAAAATCAAAATAAAAAAAATGATTTCGAGAGGCTGTTGCTCGCTTAGGGGGCACTTTAGGACATAGGTCTATAGGAACTTTTTTTCCATTTTTTGGTTAAGGAATTGCCTGAGAATTTTGGGACACATTTTAAAGGACACCCTGTATAATCATATATTTCACTTAAGTGATATAAACCTCTTAGACCCTCCACCGTATTTCTAATTAGTTGGTGGGATTGTGAAGTTCTTCAAACTTTTTAATTGCTTTCGGTACTGTTTGGTTTTCTTTAATTGCATTTTTCCTTTATCTTTTCCTAAACTTTTAAGAGTATACTTTTCTAATGCAATTTGTAGGTAAGTGTATCGGAGCTACTACTCTTATCCGATTTGTCTTTTGTGGCTTATTCGCTTTGTTGTAATGATGTTGATAATATAACTTTCTTGGTTATTTTTGGTAGCATTACTAAATTCGTATGTTTATTTAGATAATACTAATTTATTTATATTATTATGAGTATTATGAGTTGCGTATTATAAAACAAACAGGTACTTTTGTCAATTTACCTAAAACTAAAATATTTTGTATCAATTTATTATTTTGGCTAAACTAGGAGAATGTTCTGGAAAACTTAAAAAAATAGAATTGAGTTAATTTATTAATTTTTGTTGTTTTAAAACACTGTTTTTTTCTGAAGACAGACCAATGAATACATTATTTATTCCAGCAATTTCAACACTAGTGGTCCTTTTAAATCTTTTACTCTTAATGAAAATTCTAAATCCAAAACAACTCTTTCAGGTTATCAAAGATATAGCGATCGACAAAAAATGTTTCTCTAGAAGCATATAATTCTTAATTTTAAAATGATAGTTTGGTTTTAATCCAGGGACATGAGTCGTATCTCTAACTTTGTAAGACAACGGATAATATAAATTAACGTAAATTTTGGAAACAGTGTAAGAAAAATTTAATATATCGACCAATGTATAAAATGTGAAGAACTAAAGCTATTTGAGATCAAAAATTACGGTGCTACAATTTTAGATCGAAAATGAATGTCTGAATTAAATATTTCTATAGATAAGCGTAAAAAATCAATCATCGAAGTGAAGTAGATATTGCTAAAGTTTCTGAAATGTTATAAATTTCCAGATGTGAACTGAAGATTTGGGTAAATTTAATAAAAGGAAATGTTATTCCGATTTTAATAAATCCCGTAATATAATTTTAATTTTCATAGAAAAATGTAATAAATAGTTAAATAACTTATTTGAATCTAAAATGATGACTCCAAATAAATAGAGCGAAACAGTGTTTCGAAACATGGCGTAAAGAATTCAAAATTAAAAATAACATTTATTTTTATAACCAAATTTTTACAGAATAGTCTCTTCTCTATGGGAGTTCAATTTATGTTTATTGAAATTTATTAATATCTAATCTGAAACACATTTACCTAGTTCGCATTAGGGATTTCCTCTTTTGGTAACACATTATTTCAGAAAGACAGATGGAGGGCAATAATATGTTACTGTATACACAAAACCCGGCAACGGTTGACATTTCACTAATTCAGAGCAGAGTAAACAGGAGAATTCACAACGGCGGGAAGCTGTAAAGGATGATTCACAATCGCGCATAATTGAAACCCACATTGAATTAAATGGTGACCACAACTGCAATTGAATCGCTCTATCTTAAGGTCTTAACATGATATGGAATGTCTTTTTTTTGCTAAAATATTAAGTGACCTTCCAAACAAAAACTATTGGTTTGTAATTAATTTTGTAATTAATAATAGGTATGTTCTTTCCTTAAGTTAGTCACTCATTCAAATACACAACAAGCTGAATCGCTGTTCTTCCTTTTTCGTTTCGGTTCATAGACCTTTATTTAGTTTATTCATTTTAATTTGACTTATGAATTTTAAAGCATCTGTTATAGATCGTTAACAACTTTTTTAGTTTCCGTACAGGACTAAATTTTCTTTAAATTAAAACAGCTCAGCAGAACGATAAAAACTTTTCATACCTATACACACCAAGTTTTTTATTGATGTTAAATTTTTTACCGCAAAAACAGCCGCTAAAGTCAATAATTTACAGTTTACGTACTTTTTGCCGGCGATTTACGGAAAACACATATTAAAACTTTCACCTAAAACAAGTAAAAAAGTGCTTTCAGTTGCACGGCAATAAATTGCTTATTTCTCCTGTGAGAGCTACACTTTGTGAAGTAATAAAAATAAAATATTACTAGTATTTCACTGTTGTTGTCAGGACTGGCCTTTGGGAAAGATCGAGGGCAAGATGTGGATAAAACTACTGTCCCAAATGGAATAGAATGTGACAGAGAAAAATACATTATTGTTGGCAAAATTTTTCATTTGGTTCATTCAAAAAAGAATCTAAATTGAATGATACAAATTTAAACTACAATGAAATTTAAAATTATTTAAAAATGTAAGCATGATTAAAGCATTACAATTTCCAGTGTCATAGAAGTAACAAGAGATAGTCTTCGCTGTAACCTGGATACTGGTCGAATGACTGCAGACCAGTATTATAAATTTCCAAGGATAAAAAGTAAACCTAAAGCATGCTTTTCTCAAAAAACAAAATGTATTATTACCAACTTTCCGCTTTCTGATTCAAATAAAATGTTTAATATGTTTCATGTTAATTAAGACCATAAATTTTCCAAATTAAAAAAAAACAACTACTGTATTCTACATGATTTTTTTAATCCAGTGCACAATAAATTAAAAGAGACAAACATTTTTAACAGAAATTAAATCGAGAAGAATGTACATCATTTACATTTAACATCTGATGCACGCCGATACTTTGTAGAATGTTACAAATTTAAATTAAACTATTTTTACACGAGATGGAAATACTTAATCGGTTTTTCGACAGTAAACCAAAAATCAATATTAATTAATAATCTTTAATGTCAGTCTCGAATTTAAAAGTATACAAACAATGTCTGACAATCGAGACATATCGATTTCTTAACAAAAAAACTAATAATATTTATAGTCCTGTTGAATCCTTAAAATTTCTAGGGCATTGATTTCACAATCAGAAGATTTATGAAACACATCTTCTCAGTATCTTTTCGTGTTTGCGATTAAAAATAGATTAGTGTAAGCTAGGTCCTTTATTTCTTGGTCTATTTTCACAAGAAAACAATTATTACCCAAATTGTTATGTTAGGTATCTAACTTTTTCACTGAAATATCGTCTACAGATTTCTTTGATTTTATTGGTATATGTTTTCGTGTGGTTTGGACAGTAACATTGTCTTTACTAGCTAGACAAATAACCAAATTGTTTTTCCATTTGATTATAATCATTGCTGGATCTGATATACGGTTTCAATCCTAAATCTTTTTAATAAAAAAGAAATAGAGATACTTGCGTTAGTACTCTTGGGAATAAAGTGAATATGTTTTGATTGACTTTGCATCGTTGAGATTGATGCATTTTGAGTAGAGATGTTACTTTTTTGTTCTATATTGTTAGAATTTGGTGTGTGAATTCTTTTTTGTTATTGAACAGCTTCATCAAAAATTTGCATGGCTGGTTAGTTGACATCTAGAATGAAGGTTTGGTTGATGTATAATGTGAGGGTTTGAATGATGTATAGGTTTAGGGGTTGATACTGGGTAGTGGCAAAGTGGTACATGAGATACGAGTTGATTTTTAATAGTTCTATATAGGAATCAGTAACATTTTTAAATGTTTTTTAATGTTGTTGTATAGTTTTTTTGTAACTTCTGTTTTGCTGATGTTTTTTGAATGTAAAATTCAATTTTTTTTATAGTTTTCATATGGTTCTGTATTTTTTTTAGGTAATTTTATTTTCATCATATAAGTGTTGTTATTATTTATTGTGCTATTATTACAAGATGCTATTGGTTGAATGAAAATACAATCAAACGGTCGTATCATATATTAAAAAGAATCCAGATTACTATCCTGCTCATTCTGGTGCTCGACAACTCTTTGTGTTTTAGAACCAATAAAAACGCAATCACTAAAATGAAAATTAAAAGTTATTGCATTTCCACTCTTCATCTTTTTCGTGTATTTATGTGAGTTTGCGATTGGAGATCTTTCAATTAATAAAGCTTTCAAAATCTTTTGGAGTGGAATTATGAAGAAACCTCTCTTATTTAACGATATAAAATACCAAAATTAAAACTTTTTAGTGGAAAAAGACTTAATAAGGATATACAGTATTGTCTTCTAAGCTACGGGCGTGAAGTTTACTTTTGATGTGTTAAATCATCAAATACTGATGTGAATCACTTATTATTTGGGATTTTATGATGCAGTGACCAACTGTATGAAATATTTTTTACGCAAAAGATATTAAAGAGTACAAACACATGAAAATTAGAAGTTCTTCAAGGTAGTATCCTTGTCCCTCTATTATACACTATATTATACTTTCAATGCTCTCTACAATACTGTTATTGCCACTTTTATGCTGATGTTACACAGATATACTTTTTATTTTTTTTATTCAATTGTTGGGAAACATGCTTAAAGTTATTTCGACTGGCTTCATCATTTGGATAGGAGGATATACATAGGGATACCTTATCCTTGATCGTTGACGCTCAAATGGTTAACAAAATCTCTCCTAAAATCTTACTGTTCACAGAATATTATTTTTTTTGTTTACCCCCATTGTTAAATTGAACAGAAAATTCTAACTTACAGTCACATTGCATTAAATCGTATAATGCATGAAGCTAATCTCTCCTATAATCATATTTTCCAATATTTAAACATTTTGTCACGTAATAACCAAGTGATGAAGCCACTTTAAGCATAGTTCCAACTATTACATAAAATCTTTCCTGCACATTCGATAGGTACTCCTTAAGAACAATAAACTTGTAAGACTTGTTTTAACTAAACTTCTGACTTATAAAATTCGAGAAGAAACATTTTAATTTTAATTTGGTTACAGATTCAGCGCGGGATTTTGTTTTACCGTAGTATATGGAGCACTACTAACTAAAACAAATCGAATTTCAAGAATTTTCAACGCCGGAAAACATTCGGCTAAAAGGCCCAATTTCATATCGCCGCGCTCTCAACTTGTGATATGTTTCGGCCTGGTTGGTGTGCAGGTAAATATTTAACATAATTTTCCAAATTCAAGTGAAAATTTCTTCTATTCGCTGTTTCTAATCAGAAATTTTAACCCAGGTTATGTCTAGAGCAAGTTACTTATACAGTGTTGGCCACTGAACTACCGAGAGTTAGCATTAGATCGAGCAGGAAACGAATGATATCAGCGTTGCAAAAATAGCAAAGTTAACCTTGTAGATCACAAGAAAGAAATCGAAAAATGACAATTTGTAGTATTTACGAAAGCTGAGATTGAATATCAATAGGGTATTTAATTGTGAAAAAACACTTATATTTTTTTTAAATTAAGAAAATATCGTCAACGATAAAAGTAATCTCTTCCAAAGCTCTTAGCGAAATACAATAAGAAATCAGTTCGACTTCGAGGGTATTTTATATTGGAGATATCAGGTGAAAAATGGTCCTTTTTTTGTTTTTTAGGTTTTGATAAATGGGATTTGGATGCTAATATCACCGCCGAAAGCGATACATCATTATCCAACAAGAGAAGACAATTTACTGGTATGTTCCTCTTATATCGATGCTTCATATATGATAGCGTTCACTTACCCAATCTTTCTTATCGTCGTATGTACCATATACGCAGTGTTAACAAGAAAGATTCCGGAGGCATTCAATGAGTCAAAGCACATAGGTAATACTATATTTTTACATTGTTTTTTACTATATTTCCTTGAATTTTATATCATTAGCAGACATTTGTACACAAACTCAAATTAACTATAATAATTTATTTATTTATTTATTTGGGTTACACCATCCAACAGTATAAAACCAATTACAGGATGGGCACAAAAATAATTCCAATTACAGTATAATTTACATCATAAAAATAATAACAAAATATTAAGTACTAATAATAGCATAAATATATGTAAACAAAAAATAGTTTAATGAACGTTTTTAACCATCATAAGAAGACGCAAAAAAAAAACTTCGTTAGGAGAAAAAATTACGTTGTCTTATGATAATTAACTCAGTTCACAATTAAGCGTTTTATTTCTTTAATTGAAATAGAAAATAAATCAACATCATTTTGAAGTTCACAAAAATTTTGATAAATAAAATACATTGGAGAAAATTTTAAAATATTTATCCTGGGTGTCTGAAAATAGAAATAAAAAGGGGAGCGAGTTCTGATACTAGGAACATTAAACATTAGTTGACGAAGTAGTTCGGGACAGTCAATTTTAAAATTTAATAATTTGTAAAGAATGCAGATAGAATAACATTTCCTGCGAGTACGTAATTCAAGGATATCAAATCTATTCAGCAAGATGGTTTGCAGAATATTGCGAGTAGGGTAGACGCCATCTAACTTGCACTACAAATATTTGACAAATTTTCGCTGAATTTTTTCTAATACCTGGCTATGTACTTCGTATCCAGGACTCCAAACAATGGACGCATATTCTAGCTTACTACGTACAAAAGCGTTAAAAATAGTTTTTAAAGTGTTAGGCTCAGTGAACTGGCGTCCATTTCGAGTAACAAAACCCAAATTTCTGTATGCTTCTTTTTGAATAGTATTGACATGTTCAATAAAGTTTAACTTAGCGTCGAAAAGAACACCAAGATCTCTAAAAGAAAGACATTTATTGATGGTAATATTGTTGACAGTGAAATTATACTCAATCGGATTTAGTTTGCGAGTGAAGCTTATAGAATTGCACTTAGATATGTTTAGTGGTAAGTTGTTAGAATTACACCAAAGGTTCAATTTATTTAGGTTCTCCTGCATAATCAAACAGTCATCAATACTAGAGATTGATTTAAACAATTTTAAATCATCGGCATAGAGTAGAGTATTACATGATAGGTTTTCAGTAATGTCATTTACAAAAATGGAAAATAAAAGTGGTCCTAGAACTGAACCTTGAAGGACACCGGAAGAAGCTTTTATACAAATTGACTGAAAACCATGGTATTCAACTTTCAATTTACGATTACTTAAATATGATTCAAAGAAACGCAGAAAAGACGTAGTGAGTCCAACAGTGGAAAGCTTGTTCAAAAGTATACTATGATCGAGGCGATCAAAGGCCTTGGAAAAGTCAGTATATATAGCTTCAACCTGGCCACCCCTATCAAGGTTTTGCGCAACATATTGTGTAAAGCATATCAGATTGGTCTCTGTGGATCTGCCTGGAAAAAAGCCGTGCTGTTCCGTAGATATAATCGATTTTACATGAGCGAAAAGTATTTCATAAATGACATTTTCGAAAACTTTTCCAAAATTGCTAAGGATGGATATAGATCTGTAGTTTTCTATGATAGATTTGGATCCTTTCTTAAAGATTGGACATATTTTAGATATCTTCCAATTACTTGGAAAATTGCCTTCTCGTAAGGACATATTAAAGACCATGGTTAAAGGTTTGGTTAAAATATTTGCACAATCTCTTATTAAAAATGCCGAAATATCATCTGGACCTCTAGTATTTTTAGATTTCAATCTTTTAAGACCTTTCATGACATCTTCTTCTGTAAGTAGCGGAATGTTACAACTGTTAATATTAACAACATTATCTAGTTTAGAAATATCAATTTTAGACGAATTAGTGTACGATGACTGAAAATATGTAGCAAATGCATTGACAATGTCTTGTGAATTATTTATGATGTAAGTAAGATAAATCTTCTTATGGAATTTATCCAATAATCAATACATAAGATTTTTAATTACGGTTATTCAAAGATTTACAACAAATTAGAAATTTTAAATAACTAAACGATCTTCTTCAATATAATAATAATAATAATAATAATAATAATAATAATAATAATAATAATATAAGGTATATTACACAAGAATTACATTAACTATTTATTCTAAATACATATAAGTGTAAGTAACCTAGTAAATCCACTAAGGCTAAGCCAGCACGTGGATTTGCCATTGACACTTTTTTTTTCTTATATACCTATTCAATTACATTTATATTTATAAAATTTCATAAAAATGATGAAAATAATAGTTATTAAAACAGATATATTGAATCATATTAAAAAAGAATAATTATAAAATAATAATAATAAAAATAATTATAATCGATTAAAAACATTGAAATTACAGGATAAATATATAAAAATTAAATATTAAAAACTAAATACATTTATTTAAATGAATATCACAATTTTTTTATACTAAGAATTGCATAGGATCGACTACGGCGTGAACTTCATGCCTATTCATTTGCAACATGTGTCTTTTTATTTTATTTTTAAAAATATTTACGGATTTTGTTTCTCTTATATGTACCGGCAGATAATTAAATAGTCTAAAAGAGTTATGTACAAATCCCCTTTGGCTTATTGTTATTGAAAAGTAGTCTACATGAATATAGACTGTCCGCTGCTCATTTTCTCCTTTAAAGTTTCTTTCATGATCGCAAAGCCATGTGTTATTGTTTGGAAGCATATATTTCATTGTGGGGATTAAAAAAAGAAAATGCATCGATTTTAATTTCTAAAAATGAATCTTGTAAATTTAACTCATTGAAAATATTCTATTGTTTTATTTTTTAGGTTTCACTATGTACACAACTTGTGTTATATGGTTGGCGTTTGTACCGTTATATTTTGGAACTGCTAACCACGTAGCGTTAAGGATAACAAGCATGTCCGTCACTATAAGTCTGTCTGCAAGTGTTACGGTTGCATGTCTTTTTTCGCCAAAGGTAAGTTTTTCTCCAACGATAACATTATTAATTATGTGATAAATTTTATATTTATTTTCAGTTATATATCATACTAGTTCGCCCCGAAAGAAATATAAGACAAAGCATGATGCCAATGAGGTATAGCGCAATAAATAAGAGTTCTACAAATACTGGATCTGGAAGTATGATGGCAGCTGTAATGGTGACTGCAGCTACCTGCGACCAAAAACAAAACGTTCAGAAGCATGTATCTCCCATCGAGAATGTAGTGGATGGTAAGAAAATTGCTATTTGTTAACGAATTATGATTGGCTGGCTTCAAAATGTTAATATTTGCTCATATTTGATATATAAAGTTAGATATCTCATACGATAGGAAATGTTATCCAAATTTGCTGAATATTTATACAGAAAAAATGTGATGCATACGCTCGCAAATACTTGTAAGGATGTTGCAAGAAATATGGGGTCAACCTTCCTTTCAAATTATTTAGTAAAAATTTATCTTATCGGTGGTAACAATCTAATTTTTGCATTGCTATAAGTAGCAGAAGTTGAAGCTGAAGTTGGACAATCCTTGAATAACTGTACAAAATAAAACTATTTAAATTTACTTGAAACTAAAATCAACGAAATAATTAAATTTAAAATTTTGGCAAAAGCGCAAAATATTTGGTGATAGCGTAGGGAAATTTAAAATTATGGTGTATGCGACTTTTATTTAAAATTTTGGTGGAGGAACCTTGTATTTATAAAATAATAAATAGTTTTATGACTAAAACAGTCGTCTTAAAGAAAACAATGAAATAGGATAATAATACTGAAACCTATCAAATTGCACACGATCAAAAATTATGTTTTTTAAATGGACCGTAACGGAGAAATTCAACAAAATGTTTATGTATAAGAATTAATATACTGATTTGCCGTGTACAATTTTTTATTTAAAATTTTGGTGGAGGAACCTTGTATTTTTAAACTAATAAATAGTTTTATGACTAAAATATTCATCTTAAAGAAAACATTGAAATAGGATAATAATACTGAAACCTATCAAATTACACACGATCAAAAATTATGTTTTTTAAATGGACCATTACGGAGAAATTCAACAAAAGGTTTGATTTTATTTTAAATTATGGTGAAGGAACCTTGTATTTTTAAACTAATAAATAGTTTTATGACTAAAATGGTCATCTTAAAAAAAATTAAAATAGAATAATAAGATTGAAACCTATTAAATTACACACGATCTAAAATTATTTTTCTAAAATCGACCGTAACGAAGAAATAAAAAAAAAGTTTATGGATAACAATTAGTATACCTATTTTTCATGTCCAATCTGTTTTTTATTTTAAATTATGGTGGAGGAACCTTGTTATTTAAAACTAATAAATAGTTTTATGGCTAAAACAGTCATTTTAAAGAAAACATTGAAATAGAATAGTGTACATTAGTAAGAATTTATTGTACAGTGAAAGATAAATTCAGTGATACTCTATTATACCTGAATATTTAATAATAATAGCGAACTACAACGTTTTACACATAAGTAGTACAACAGTTAAGCCTTATAGCAATCTGTGTGGCACTGAGAGACACCCTCTTATATCTTCACCCTCCTTCCCTAGTTGCTCGTGGGACCTAATTAAAGCAAAAAAGGTTTAAAAAAAAATAGTGGGAATACACCGCCCCCAAATCGAATAGAACGCTATTCTAAGCGATCAAACTCGCTTAACCTCTCACGTGGGACAACCTCACAAGAGACATTGGAAAACAAAAAAAATGGGTAAGGAATAACGAAATGGCGGGTATTAACATCGCTCATTTCCTTGACATTCACAGCAATTAGGGATCGTTCTGATCCAGAAACCGTATGCTTATGGAAACCAGGTAAGAAGACTTGAATATATAGACCAGAACATGTAAGTATTATGGTTAGCAAAATATTAAATATTCTTGTCTTTCAGAATTCATGACGCGGGATCTAGTCCCAATTCGAGCACACCTCGAAATTGGGGAGATGTGGCAAAACATAGTAATAGCTTCTAGTTACTTCGCAGAGGATGGGCCTGTACCACCCCCGGAAGTATCGAGGTTAGGTCAGTACTGTCAGAGAAGAAAACTGTTATTACTTTTTGTATGCGATGCCAACACGCATAGTAACCATATGGTGAAGCAACGACACCAATCAAAAAGGTGAGCAATTTCTAGAATATATTTGTAATAAGAACCTTATTTGCAAAATATTGGGAATACTCCAATATTTGTAACAAGGGCAAGAAGTGAGGTATTAGATATCACATTAAGTACACAAAAAATCAAGTGTAAATGCCCTACTTCATCGGGCATAGGAGTAATTACTATCACATATAATCTGGATATTCCGGAGTAGTTTGGAACTAATATATATACTAGAATCATGGAGAAGGGCCTGAGTCACCTTCATTCCATAAAGTAGGAAAAAAAAGATACCACACATTCTAAATCCTATCAACCACTCAGCCTCACATCCTTTGTTTTAAAAATGATGGAGAAGGCTGTTGATAATTACATCAGAACAAAAATCCTGGAGTGGGTGCCATTCCTCTATAGAAGCATACTAAATAAAAAAGGTCGATCTATCTAACTTGAAGCTACTCCAAATCCTGTACTTTCATGAGAAGATAGGATTTGAAGGGTACTCATAGGCATCTCAATGTATAAGGGACAGAAAGGGGCACAATAGATATTTTAGGTCTTAGTACATTAATAACCCATATCCAACATAACATAACATTTGAATGAAGGTTTGATTTAAAGCACATTTATACTGAAGGTCTAGACTTATTGTAGTGGTCTCGGTTTTTACCTCATCAGCATCAGGACATAGTTTTTTTTTGGGCACAAATTAAATGATCATTATTTAAATTTTATGGCAAGTACATTTTTCCAGTATTTTATTTCAGTTGGTCAGTATGATAATAGATGGTCGGGGAAAATAATAAATGGCCAGTATAATATTAAATGGTCGATGAAAATAATAAATGATCAGTATAATAATACGCGTTTTATTTGTACATCGGTCTCCTTTTGACAGAGTAGGTGAGCTGTGTCCAGGCCGTTGGTGTTTATGCCGGTCGGCGTAGCCAGGTATGGATTGAAATTTTTTACGAGAAGTCTTTGCTTCGTCTTTTTGTTGTCACGGCATTAATATTATTTGTTCATGTATGTGAAATTTGCTTCTATGGTTTATAAAATACTACTGCTAGTAAATGAAAACAAACAAGACGCATTCACACAAACCCACCCACCACCTCAATTACAAATCATCAGTGTTGTCCCTGATACGCGAGTGTATTTTGGGGCAATTGATTTTTGAAATATATCCTGACAGGCAGACTTAATTGTTTTAAACAAAAAACAAAATCTTCAGTTTCTTCTTTGCTGCAAACCGGTAGCCCAAAATCATGAAACACTCGATCTAAAAACATAATACTACTTATTTACTGCACATTTTTAAAATTATTACTGACTGCTGCATACTGGCCATTTATTAATTCTTACTGACCATTTGTAGAATTATTACCGGCTAATTCATACTGACATTTCATTAATTTTTACTGACCATTATAATCACAAAAGTGGACATAGAAATACAGGCCAAATAGTAATTTTACTGCTACAAAATTTAATGTTTACTCATCATATTTTATAAAAGTACTGAGTTTTTACAATATTTTACTGACTGTTTGTAATATTATACTGTACATAATGAATTAAATACTGTTCAGTTAATTACAACCCGTTTTTTTTTTTCTACAAAGTCTAATAGAGGAATATCATGCAGTTCCTCATTACTCAAGTGAACATACTTGCCTTTGTTCTTATTAGTCAGACCATTCTTTGCATTACGTAAGCTATTTAAAAATGTTTAATTTTAATTTTTCCTTCATTTTTCAGATGTTTTTTATAAGCAACCCAAAACGAAAGACAGCAGTACCCAGACGACACCCGATTCATTGGACAAAGCTTTTTCGCATTCGCCAGTAGCAATGAACGCCAAGATCAACAACAACCACAATATTGGAAATGGACCAGCAACGTTGGCTCAAGAATCGAAAAAATTTGTAGAATTGACGTCATAGCAATCGAGCATTCCTAGTTCCGTCACTGCTTCGTCCGATAGCAGACCTTCCAGTTTGAAACGAAAAGCTGTGCAAGTTTAAAATTATAGACTGAGAAATGTATTTTATTAGAGAATTAAGGATTTGACCGATAGTATAGCTAACTCTTGACGAGTACATAATAGTTAAAAGTATGTTTCATGAAACTAATTTAAATGATTTTAAAACCAAACTTTTATTTGTTTTCTTTGGCAACTGATGACATAATAAACTTTTCGTAACCATATATAACTATTTACATTTACAAAAATGTTTTTATATGTCGAAACTAAAACAAATGATCGAATTAAAAGTAGCTATACTATTGGTTTAACTTGTTGTGAATGTTGTATATATTATACATAAAAGAATTAGTTTTAGATTTGCTCATAAGATAACAAAAACTCTCTTATTTAAAAACTTTCATATAACACGAATGTGTTATGATTCGAAGCAACTGCATATATTTATTTATTGTAAAAAGACTGATTTCAAGTTTTTAATTGTATATAGTTCTAAATCGAAATATTTATCTTTTTATTTATACTAATGTTCGTCCAATGGTCGATATTCGACCATAATCATTACTAAAAATTTGAGAGAAGCGTAATATATGAAATTAATGTTTCAAATTTTTTTTACTCTTATATTCGTTCATTGTATATCTGAGACCATAAACTTTTATATGTACTTAGTATACAACATAGTTCAGTATCATTATATGTTATTATCTCATTTTACATTTGATATTATTAGATTTAAAATATATTTTATTTTATTTGACATTGTACTGATAAATTACATTTTCTCTTTAGTTTTTGGCATTTCTTCTTCCTTCCGTGTCCATTCATTTTAAATTGCTCCAAGAAATTCTATAAAGGGAACAGCTAAAGTAAAAATAACAGAAAAGAAAACTATTTTGTCTTTGCCTATTTTGTGTAGATTAATTATGTATGTATAAAGAATACTTTATAAAGCATACGGAATATTTTGTCTTTTCCAGTGTACTTTTCAAGTTAATTCTCTTTTTTTAGTAAAATGAAACTTCACTTTCATATATCTTAGAAAATATCCATGTCGACCCAAAATGTTAAAAACAACATGATCGCTAACCAAAGAATCGTCTATTGAAATTCTCGAAATCATTTTATCGTTTGTTCTAGAACATTTTTTCTTAATAATGTTGTGGAAGTTTCAATTCTTTAACCAACTTTTCTTAATAATATCTACCATATTCTTCCTCTAACTTCCCCTAATTCTACTATTTCTTTTATCCAAATACGTCTAGGTCTTCCTTTTATGACGATTTACAGTTGACAACGATTCTAATACCATTTACATAATTGTTAGACATCCTAATAGCTCTTAATTTCAGTCTCAGTTCCTTTTCCATTTGATTATTTCAAATGAAGTAAAACAATGTATTTACAAAGAAAAAATGATGGCTAAATCCAATGATAATAGCTGAAGTAATAAAAGTTTTAAATTTGATTTTTAGAACACAAAAAATAAAAACTGTATTATTTTTACTTTTATGACAATAATTTTTGTTTATTAAAGTTTTAATACCCCGAAACGTATCTGATAGATTAAATTTGAATTATTAGTAGGTGTATAAACGTTTCGTAACTTTTTTTAGTCTTAAGTTATTCAGAAATATGTACTATTATCTTAAAATAATAATATTCAACTTATTATTTAAAGAAATTTAAATAAAATTCAAAACCATGTTTTATTTTTACAATAATTTAATAATTGGATGCTTCTAGGTAATATTTTTTTAATGTATTCGATTTTTGTCTGAATATTTGTTGTTTATTAAGAAAAATTAAAAAGATACGAAAAATTTCTGAGTAACTGAGTCTTCTAAAGAAAGTATAATTATTATTAACTTATTTTTAAAAAAGATATAAATACAGGGTAAGTTTACTATAAAAATGTATGTTCAAAAAATGTATTCTTTCCATAAGATATTGTACAAAATAGGTATTTCTACAAAAATAACTAATAAAGCATATTATTATATATAATTAAATAGTTTATATAAAATGAATTTTGGTTGATTTCTAATCAACATATAAATAATTATATCAATTACTTACCAAACAAAAATTATTGCAATAGATACACTATAAAGGAAAATTACATTTTCAACGTTTACAAACATTCTAGATTATTGTAATTGTCTTTAATACATTATTAGGTGTTTTCAAAAGAAATTTTAAATAACGTCAAAGAAAAAAGATAAATTTAAAGCATCTATTAAAGAATTGATGCATTTTTTTGAATATTTGTTTAGCAAAATGTTACAAATCAAATATTTTATTTTTAATTGCTCTATATTATGTTATAATTGTAAAAAAAATGTATTTCCATGATTGATCTATTTCAATATTTTATGTTTCAACTAAGAATTTTATTTATAAATGAAAGTAGAATTTTAAAACTTTTTATATTGAGTTTAAGTTTCATTCCCTAATCCTAATTAACTTGTGATACAAGAAATTACAGACACAACAAAATTGGTTAAATTATTTTACCCACAACTTCTCTCGATATAGAAATTGTAATTTTAACAATTTAAAATTATGACCTCCAAACCAAAATCCCTTTTTTCAACTTCTCTTCATCGATCTTTCTCTTGATATACCACCCGAACTCTCACGTTTACTTTTATTGAACGATAATTATTAGCTGCTTTTAAAATGGTTCAATTACACAAACCAAAGGTACACTTTTTATTATTTCCATTCAAGGGGGACCTTTTTTAATTTAATAAGATTTCTTTTAACGCCATATTGAATATTTAAAAACTTGGGATCTGTTATCTATGATTTCCAAAATACTCAGATATCAATTTTAGTCAGAAAGGAAGTTTTTCTCTGAAGCCGTTGTTGAGCTATCACACCAACAGACAGACGACGAAATGGGCAAACATGTTTTTCGTAATCTAGGAGCTCTGAAACGTGAAAATTTGAAATAATTCTAAAGAGTGACTTTTTCACGATTACAATACTTCCTTCTTATCAAAAAATAACAGCCACACATTGATTATCAACTATATTGATTCCGCAAATTAAAACTATTAAAAGAGTTAATGTAGGAGTCAAAAGTGGAAGAAACAGTTAATTATTCAATGTAAAATGTTTTAAATATCCAATAATATTTTATAGTGCTGTATTTTACGCATATATCTGATAACTCCAATCTACATATTGAGCCCAATGTAGAGAGTTTCAACGAAAGTGGTTTCTAATCAACCAAAAAAATTGTTATTGTATAAGTTTCACGGGTTGTGCGGCAGGCATTTTCAAAATGACAAATGTTTATGAAACGTAAATTTTGTTCGTCTCTTGAGAATTAGCTTTGTTAAAGTTGTTTAAAATGTAAAACGGATTTAAAAAATAAAAAATCAACACAATTATTCCTAATTACAATTTTTCACATTGATACAGCGTCAATTAAGAACAATCCAGCAATAAATTGCTCATATAAATATGTTTTACATATTAGCTCACATATCATTTAAAATATAGGGGGTTCAATCCATAGCTTAATACAATCTTGCTTGCAACACGTTAATATACCTATATTTATATTTTTACTATAATTCAATTATTTTTTGAGTAAGCTCTTTGTTATAATTTATGTACTTATTATTTTCCAAGCTTAACAAAACTATTTCAAATTAAGTTTTCCCTGAAAAGATACATTTTAGCGACATGCAACTAGTGTATACCTTTATTTAAAGAAAATTGAATGCTTTTTCAAAATAACTATTCTTTTTTAAAAATTGGCACACCAGTTTAGAAAATCCTGTACATGTATTGTAACAAACAAGTTAGTATTCATTTGTATTAAAAAAAAACTTCCTCTTGCATTATTTGGGTATAATGACTAAAAAAATAATTGAATTATCGTAAAAATATTGAATAAAAATATATTTTCTCCACCCTGTAACTACTTAAGCAAGCAAAATTGTACTAAAAATAAACTGAACACCCTGTATATGCTGGTGCGTAATGTTTATCTATAAATATTTCGTTGATTCTCATGAAGACATTGAACAAATTAATTAAAAATTTTTTCTTCAGTGTTTACATTAGAGTAATAGAGATATAGAGAATCATATATTTTTATCTTTGTTATAGGCTGGGTACTACTCAATTTAACTTGTTGGTAACTCGTTGATCTTTCTTTATTAACTTTAACTTCTAAAAAAATATTTACCAAAAAAACTAT
Source organism: Psylliodes chrysocephalus (assembly GCA_927349885.1). Classification (NCBI taxonomy): domain Eukaryota; kingdom Metazoa; phylum Arthropoda; class Insecta; order Coleoptera; family Chrysomelidae; genus Psylliodes; species Psylliodes chrysocephalus. Next base: position 3,515,250 of record OV651830.1, read on the forward strand.
TGACTTGGCGGAATTTCATTGTTGGGACCAATTTTATTTACAAGATATTTTTAGCCAATTTTTCAAATACAGATTCTTCGATAAACTTAGCTACATTCGAGACCGACGTCATATAGACTAGTCTATTTCGTTCAATTTAAACAAACTGTCAAATAAGCTTATTAAAACTATATTATTCAACAAAAAACTAAAAAATTTAGTATTTCAAGAAAATTAATTCCCTTGTTGCTTTCCTCAAAAAAGTTTGAAAAGCTGTGCTTTTGTTTATTACCCCACATCTTTTATAGGTCCAATATATTCACACCTCAACCTCAGCTATTGCTACATCTTTTATAGGTCCAATAAATTCATACCTCTGATCAAGTTTAGACCATTTTTGGAAACTATTTTAGTGATTTCAATAGCGAAATGTGATATTCTAGAATACATTTCATTCTTAAATAAATGATAATTTTGCTGTGATCTATTATATGCAGTATTGTAACACGCATTTTAGTTTTATAATACAGTCCCTGTACAATCTACAGAAAAAGTTGGAGAGACATCCAAAGTTTGTTTGGAAACATATTTTACCAAAGTATGTGGCATTTTAAAAAGGAATCAAAATTATCACCTAAGCTCATAACTTGTTCCCTCTTTACATATCAGTGTTGAATATACGAGTACCTATACCATTTTGTAGAGATCTTCAAGGGAAATTCAACGTCGCAAAAGTCATCTTACTATTTCGAACGGTTGCCGAAATATTTGACAAAAACCTTGATATTTTTGTTTAAAAATGTTCGAAGAAAAATTCTGATTTTCATGCCATCTTATAGAATTCGTCTCATGTGGTAGTATTATTCAAAAATTTGTTCGAGGGTTTTAGTGATGATGCTGCAATAAAAAACTATCCCCTTCCAGACCAAAATGGTCTGTCATGATATTAATACCCAAAACCCACATGTACAGTTTTCGTTGGGCCACCTTGTATAATGATGTCTACCTGACTTTTTCTGACTTCGCTGGAGTCTGTTGTTTAGATAAACTAGTACTAAAAATTTTACAGTACATAGTCAGGGGTATTAAATAACTAATAACATTTTTAAATGATGATAACTGAAATTAAAACAGCATTATGTATTTAAATGTATTGTAATGTTGCATATAACGTGTTAATAATTAATAAAATGAACTTATTAAAATAAAATAAATTACATCAATTGTTCAAAATTATTTTCACACTTAATGATGGACATTCCCATTACCTCTGAAAATTTTAGAGGTGTACAAATTAAAAATGTTTTTTAAAATATAGCATTTCCTCAAAATTTTTCATTAATAGTTTTACCCCTGCCGCAAAACCTTAATAAATTTGTTATTTGTTACTTATTGTAAAATAAGTATAATAAACTTTATATAAATTGTAAAATTGATTAGCTATATAAAAATTGTTGTAAACACAAAGAATGTTGGTAATTCGCATTCTGCTAAGTAGATATATTATGTATATCTTTATACCTACTTTATCTGTACCTGTGTGATTTGTTATTCAAATTTCGAAATAAATATTATTATGATTAAGATTGTTATAATCCTAGTTTTATTGAAAATCATAATTTGGCGACTAAGAGCTAAAAATACAGTAAAGTATATGAATATTTCTTCTTCTACAGTTGAGAAACCTTCTGGAGTAATTTGAAATGGATCCCTAATCCACTTGTAACTTAATATCAATTTACATTTCTGGAAAAGGTGAAAATTTGTTAAGATTGAAGAAACATGTAGCCCATTAGAATTATTAAGTGAGTATCCTGAGGATAACTTGAATAATAATAATACTAATAATAACAATACTAATAATAATAATAATAATACTAATAATAATAACAACAATAATAATAATAATATTAATAATGAGCCTTGAACATATGGCCTACTTTGATAATGTTAAAATATAGAAGTGGAAAGTTAGATGAACATTTTTAATTACGCCATAACTTGAAAACAAATGAAAATCGGATAAGAACATATGAGTTTTTTACATTATTTTCACGTGTATAATATACTCCTAGAGTTTGGTGCGCTCCTCCCGACTTACCCTGTATTTAAAATCACATAAAACACAAGTCTTTTCCTAGTATAAAATAAACCCTACAAATCAAAGTAACTTTTAACACCACCATACCTGAACGAATTTAAGTAGAAACTTAAAAAATTGTCTAAAAATAACTGGAAAAATAAATATAGAGATAGAGATATTAATATATTTCTCTCTTTCTCTCTCAAGCGTTGGTATCTCTGGGTTTCTGTTCTGGTCGGGCGTTGGTATCTCTAGGGTTTATGTTCTGGTCGGGCGTTGATATCTCTGGGTTTCTGTTCTGATCGGGCGTTGGTATCTCTGGGTTTCTGTTCTGGTCGGGCGTTAGTATCTCTAGGGTTTCTGTTCTGATCGAGCGTTGGTATCTCTGGGTTTCTGTTCTGGTCGGGCGTTGGTATCTCTGGGTTTCTGTTCTGGTCGGGCGTTGGTATCTCTGGGTTTCTGTTCTGGTCGGGCGTTGGTATCTCTGGGTTTCTGTTCTGGTCGGGCATTGGTATCTCTGGGTTTCTGTTCTGGTGGGGCGTTGGTATCTCTGGGTTTTTGTTCTGATCGGGCGTTGTTATCTCTGGGTTTCTGTTCTGGTCGGACGTTGGTATCTCTGGGTTTCTGTTCTGGTCGGACGTTGATATCTCTGGGTTTTTTTTAATAATATGCAGTTTCTTAGGTAAATCTTGTCAATCTTTGTCCAAAAAGTACCTACACCTACCTATACCTACCATGAATTAAGCCCAGTAACTTCTCTAACCCCCAAGAAATGTATTTTTAGACTTAATGTTACACTACCATGATCCACAGACCTTTTGCGATGTATTTGCTTCTCGTTAGGTAGAAACTGAGGTGGTACTTTTCTCTTATTGTTTTTAACTGTTCCTACATAGGTTTGCCACCTAGATTTCAGCTCATTTATGAGCTCAACTGATGTGAACCAGTTAGTATTTTCGATAGGTTACACTAAATTTAGGACATCAAGAGTAGGAACGCTAAGCTTTCTGGGTTGTCTTTTATTACTCTGAATGATCTTTCTTGTATGTATCTTATCTATTTATAATAATACTATTTCTATTGACAAAGTTATTAAAAAAATAACTTCGTCGTTAGTTAGCAGTGCTTTTAATCTTGAAGTATACATTGTAATTGATACATTGAAGCCATTAAATTATCAGGAATTTTTCTAGGTATGATTTTAATAATGCTGATCCTTAGCAATCAAGAATTAAATATTAGCTGTATACTGGAATTATTCTCTTCTAAAAAGTGAAGGAATTGAGACTGATAGAGCACTAAATTTATACCTGTATCAATTTGATACTTGTCATCAGACTATTCCTTGCTGGTTATTCATTACTTACAAGAGAAATTATTTATTTTTATTGCTATAAAACAATCACATATATCATAAGTCCTTTAGTTTTATTTTGAAACTGCCAATCCGTGCAAGAAATATATCATCAAGTTCTGGAGATATTATTTAATTGTATTACATTTTAAGCAATTCTAATGGATTGGTGTTAACACCTCTGACACATCAGATGTTACTTCACTCTAATAGGAGCACTTTCCATCTATGTTTTTATTTTTCTTTGCTTTTTGTTATTAATCCACTTTTATCATCTTTCAGGTCTGCTTTGATGAATTGAACAGAATAGATATTGCAATGTTATTTGTAGTCGCCGCCCCACAGTTCAAGAAGGGACTGAAATTGAATCCAACTTTCTCTATGTGTACATTATGAGGATGAATCTGGGCTATAAGTGAAGAGATGAAATATCCAGATAACTTAAAGGTTGGTAGATTAGGGAAAATTAGCGGCTGTATCTTGGAAACTATTTAACTTATGGCTTCAAAAAATTATAATAAAATTGGTCAAGAAAAAAATAATAAAAATTGTTTTTAACTTTCTACCTTTGTAGTTAGAGGGCGTAATTCTTTATGGTAATGAAATGAATGATATTCATTAAAATAACTGACAAAGACGCTCAGAATCATGTGTTAAACTGATATTGTATTCTTTTGTTGCAGATGTGCTACTAGCCAAGGATTTTTGGATGCCAGAAATTTATCTGTTATCGTTACTGTCTACTACAGGTTGTTTTCCTCCAATCAGTTATCTTCTTAGATTCATTATAATTATGGTAAGAGATTTTGAAAAACATTGAATATTTATTGTGTAGTCAATTAGAAAGATGATAAATATTTTGATTATGTTTTTATTGAACAAAGAAAATGTAATCCCTAAACTAAAAGTAAAATAAAATAAATACTAATATTGATAATACCTAGAGTAAGTTGACGAATTCACTGAGATGTGAACGCCAAAAATTTAGTGGTCTGATTTATACTCGATTATCTCATTCAAATTTGACAGCTCTTAAAAATGATTGTCAAAGAAATTTTCAAAATTGCTGCAGCAGTTAATTGAGGCTTAACAGTTAAGGGATATTTGGTCGTTACGTGAAGTGACTGTTGAATTAAATAAAATTACAAGTTGCATATTTTAGTTTAGAACGTATAACTCATTATATTTCATCAAAATTCCCCGCTTTATTATGAACTGTTGTTAGTATACAATAAAAATGTATTTTTAGAACCAAAACTTAACCACATAATATTACATTTTACTTTTCAATCTTAAGTTTTTTTTACCCAAAGTAATCACTCGCATCTAATCTTGAACATTTGAACTGTTTGATTGTTGATCAAATTCACATTTTATGATATATGTATATGTAAAATAAATTAACGAAATATTTTTTATAGGTCTTGGCAAAGAGAAGGTAAAAACAACAGTAATCCACAAACTGCAAATTTGATCTGATCCCTTACGAATGGTTCGACGGTTTGACAGCAGTTTACTTCAGAAACGTCTCCACGGATACCGGTCCAAACAGGAAGTGGACGATAACCAACGAAAATTCTGACTATAATATATATGGCCTTACATTATTTGAATGTATTTATTTTCGATAGCTATAATTTACAACATTGCTGACGACAGGGGCGGATAGTATCCTTTGGATCGGCGCCGCGCCACTTTTCAAATTTTATATAATAAAAAATTCAAGAAAAAATAGCGACGACGCCTACCGGGAAATTCCCGGTGGGTCCATCCGCCCCTGACTGATGTTTATTTTCAATGACGCGTTTTTTAAAATTATATATACATTTATTTATTTACCATGACTCTTATTTTTAATTCAAAATGTTTTTCCTATTATATATTCTTTAAATATTGTAAAATTTCTACATGTTTTATGCTTTTTTTATATATTAACTTGTATATTGTTCATAAATAAACACCACGTTAATCGAATTATTTTTTTTTATTTCCTAAATCAAAAATTATTAATTTTATAACTTTGTGGCAACATAGAATACACCAATGTGTAATGTTGGTTGCCTATGTTTACAATAGCGAATATCGCAAATGTCTTTTAGCCATCTAGCGGCAAATAGTTATAGCTATATTGTTTTAACTTCATAGGCAACCAATATTACACATTAGTGTATTCGGTGTTGCCTGTCAACTGCAAGGTTTTTAATATTGAAATATTTATTAAACGAATCAAGATAGAGATGAACGAAGAGGAACACTCCAATTTTTTGTCAATTAAAGCTATACCCTTTGCTTATTTTAGAAAAAATAAAAATTAAATCTGCATACGCATAGTGAACATCTGGAGCTCAAAAAAATACTCAGATTTTCTGCAAAAAAAGATCGAAGATAGAGAGAAGTAGACACCCGTCAGACAATTTAAATTAAATACAGTAACGTTGTGCCAAATTTCATAAAGATCTGAGCAAAAATAACAATTTTCCATATCTCCTCGCGTTTCTATTATCCTGATACAAAGTTCCAAATTCGAAAAGATCCAATTTTGTCTACAAAATTTTGGTAGTAGGCTAGCAGAAACGCGACAGGGTATTTGACTTATTTTTAAATGTGAATAACTACTAAACGGCGCAAGATAGAGGCAAGTGGCAAAGGGCATTTTAAACTATCCGTCCGGCTCTACCTTTATGTGAATTTATGGAATAATTCGATCATTATTAACTGAGGAATTGAAAAAAAAAGTTAACCCTTATAGCTAGGGAGCAACTGAGTTCACCCCTTAATTGCTCGTGCTTTCTTTTATATGTACCCCCAATTTTCATCAAGATCTGAGACAAAAAAAAATTTTCTCAAAAAATTTGGAAGGCTATACCCTTTCGATTTTTGTGAAAAAATAAAACATCGTTTAAATTTGCATACGGATAGAGGGTCACATGTAGATCTCAAAAATACACTCAGTTTTTTTCTAACAGCAATATTAAAAAAGTTATGGCCAAAATAAAAAATTTCGATATCTCCTCGCGTTTCTATTATCCTGATACAAAGTTCCAAATTCGAAAAGATCCAATTTTGTCTACAAAATTTTGGTAGTAGGCTAGCAGAAACGCGACAGGGCATTTGACTTATTTTTAAATGTGAATAACTACTAAACGGCGCAAGATAGAGGCAAGTGGCAAAGGGCATTTTAAACTATCCGTCCGGCTCTACCTTTATGTGAATTTATGGAATAATTCGATTATTATTAACTGAGGAATTAAGAAAAAAAAGTTAACCCTTATAGCTAGGGAGTAACTGAGTTCACCCCTTAATTGCTCGTGCTTTCCTTTATATGTACCCCAATTTTCATCAAGATCTGAGACAAAAAAAAATTTTCTCAAAAAATTTGGAAGGCTATACCCTTTCGATTTTTGTGAAAAAATAAAACATCGTTTAAATTTGCATACGGATAGAGGGTCACATGTAGATCTCAAAAATACACTCAGTTTTTTTCTAACAGCAATATTAAAAAAGTTATGGCCAAAATAAAAAATTTCGATATCTCCTCGCGTTTCTATTATCCTGATACAAAGTTCCAAATTCGAAAAGATCCAACTTTGTCTACAAAATTTTGGTAGTAGGCTAGCAGAAACGCGACAGGGTATTTGACTTATTTTTAAATGTGAATAACTACTAAACGGCGCAAGATAGAGGCAAGTGGCAAAGGGCATTTTAAACTATCCGTCCGGCTCTACCTTCATGTGAATTTATGGAATAATTCGATCATTATTAACTGAGGAATTGAAAAAAAAAGTTAACCCTTATAGCTAGGGAGCAACTGAGTTCACCCCTTAATTGCTCGTGCTTTCTTTTATATGTACCCCAATTTTCATCAAGATCTGAGACAAAAAAAAATTTTCTCAAAAAATTTGGAAGGCTATACCCTTTCGATTTTTGTGAAAAAATAAAACATCGTTTAAATTTGCATACGGATAGAGGGTCACATGTAGATCTCAAAAATACACTCAGTTTTTTTCTAACAGCAATATTAAAAAAGTTATGGCCAAAATAAAAAATTTCGATATCTCCTCGCGTTTCTATTATCCTGATACAAAGTTCCAAATTCGAAAAGATCCAACTTTGTCTACAAAATTTTGGTAGTAGGCTAGCAGAAACGCGACAGGGTATTTGACTTATTTTTAAATGTGAATAACTACTAAACGGCGCAAGATAGAGGCAAGTGGCAAAGGGCATTTTAAACTATCCGTCCGGCTCTACCTTTATGTGAATTTATGGAATAATTCGATTATTATTAACTGAGGAATTAAGAAAAAAAAGTTAACCCTTATAGCTAGGGAGCAACTGAGTTCACCGCTTAATTGCTCGTGCTTTCCTTTATATGTACCCCAATTTTCATCAAGATCTGAGACAAAAAAAAAATTTTCTCAAAAAATTTGGAAGGCTATACCTTTCGATTTTTGTGAAAAAATAAAACATCGTTTAAATTTGCATACGGATAGAGGGTCACATGTAGATCTCAAAAATACACTCAGTTTTTTTCTAACAGCAATATTAAAAAAGTTATGGCCAAAATAAAAAATTTCGATATCTCCTCGCGTTTCTATTATCCTGATACAAAGTTCCAAAATCGAAAAGATCCAATTTTGTCTACAAAATTTTGGTAGTAGGCTAGCAGAAACGCGACAGGGTATTTGACTTATTTTTAAATGTGAATAACTACTAAACGGCGCAAGATAGAGGCAAGTGGCAAAGGGCATTTTAAACTATCCGTCCGGCTCTACCTTCATGTGAATTTATGGAATAATTCGATCATTATTAACTGAGGAATTGAAAAAAAAAAGTTAACCCTTATAGCTAGGGAGCAACTGAGTTCACCCCTTAATTGCTCGTGCTTTCTTTTATATGTACCCCAATTTTCATCAAGATCTGAGACAAAAAAAAATTTTCTCAAAAAATTTGGAAGGCTATACCCTTTCGATTTTTGTGAAAAAATAAAACATCGTTTAAATTTGCATACGGATAGAGGGTCACATGTAGATCTCAAAAATACACTCAGTTTTTTTCTAACAGCAATATTAAAAAAGTTATGGCCAAAATAAAAAATTTCGATATCTCCTCGCGTTTCTATTATCCTGATACAAAGTTCCAAATTCGAAAAGATCCAATTTTGTCTACAAAATTTTGGTAGTAGGCTAGCAGAAACGCGACAGGGTATTTGACTTATTTTTAAATGTGAATAACTACTAAACGGCGCAAGATAGAGGCAAGTGGCAAAGGGCATTTTAAACTATCCGTCCGGCTCTACCTTTATGTGAATTTATGGAATAATTCGATTATTATTAACTGAGGAATTAAGAAAAAAAAGTTAACCCTTATAGCTAGGGAGCAACTGAGTTCACCCCTTAATTGCTCGTGCTTTCCTTTATATGTACCCCAATTTTCATCAAGATCTGAGACAAAAAAAAAATTTTCTCAAAAAATTTGGAAGGCTATACCTTTCGATTTTTGTGAAAAAATAAAACATCGTTTAAATTTGCATACGGATAGAGGGTCACATGTAGATCTCAAAAATACACTCAGTTTTTTTCTAACAGCAATATTAAAAAAGTTATGGCCAAAATAAAAAATTTCGATATCTCCTCGCGTTTCTATTATCCTGATACAAAGTTCCAAAATCGAAAAGATCCAATTTTGTCTACAAAATTTTGGTAGTAGGCTAGCAGAAACGCGACAGGGTATTTGACTTATTTTTAAATGTGAATAACTACTAAACGGCGCAAGATAGAGGCAAGTGGCAAAGGGCATTTTAAACTATCCGTCCGGCTCTACCTTTATGTGAATTTATGGAATAATTCGATCATTATTAACTGAGGAATTGAAAAAAAAAGTTAACCCTTATAGCTAGGGAGCAACTGAGTTCACCCCTTAATTGCTCGTGCTTTCTTTTATATGTACCCCAATTTTCATCAAGATCTGAGACAAAAAAAAATTTTCTCAAAAAATTTGGAAGGCTATACCCTTTCGATTTTTGTGAAAAAATAAAACATCGTTTAAATTTGCATACGGATAGAGGGTCACATGTAGATCTCAAAAATACACTCAGTTTTTTTCTAACAGCAATATTAAAAAAGTTATGGCCAAAATAAAAAATTTCGATATCTCCTCGCGTTTCTATTATCCTGATACAAAGTTCCAAATTCGAAAAGATCCAATTTTGTCTACAAAATTTTGGTAGTAGGCTAGCAGAAACGCGACAGGGTATTTGACTTATTTTTAAATGTGAATAACTACTAAACGGCGCAAGATAGAGGCAAGTGGCAAAGGGCATTTTAAACTATCCGTCCGGCTCTACCTTTATGTGAATTTATGGAATAATTCGATTATTATTAACTGAGGAATTAAGAAAAAAAAGTTAACCCTTATAGCTAGGGAGCAACTGAGTTCACCCCTTAATTGCTCGTGCTTTCCTTTATATGTACCCCAATTTTCATCAAGATCTGAGACAAAAAAAAAATTTTCTCAAAAAATTTGGAAGGCTATACCTTTCGATTTTTGTGAAAAAATAAAACATCGTTTAAATTTGCATACGGATAGAGGGTCACATGTAGATCTCAAAAATACACTCAGTTTTTTTCTAACAGCAATATTAAAAAAGTTATGGCCAAAATAAAAAATTTCGATATCTCCTCGCGTTTCTATTATCCTGATACAAAGTTCCAAAATCGAAAAGATCCAATTTTGTCTACAAAATTTTGGTAGTAGGCTAGCAGAAACGCGACAGGGTATTTGACTTATTTTTAAATGTGAATAACTACTAAACGGCGCAAGATAGAGGCAAGTGGCAAAGGGCATTTTAAACTATCCGTCCGGCTCTACCTTTATGTGAATTTATGGAATAATTCGATCATTATTAACTGAGGAATTGAAAAAAAAAGTTAACCCTTATAGCTAGGGAGCAACTGAGTTCACCCCTTAATTGCTCGTGCTTTCTTTTATATGTACCCCAATTTTCATCAAGATCTGAGACAAAAAAAAATTTTCTCAAAAAATTTGGAAGGCTATACCCTTTCGATTTTTGTGAAAAAATAAAACATCGTTTAAATTTGCATACGGATAGAGGGTCACATGTAGATCTCAAAAATACACTCAGTTTTTTTCTAACAGCAATATTAAAAAAGTTATGGCCAAAATAAAAAATTTCGATATCTCCTCGCGTTTCTATTATCCTGATACAAAGTTCCAAATTCGAAAAGATCCAATTTTGTCTACAAAATTTTGGTAGTAGGCTAGCAGAAACGCGACAGGGTATTTGACTTATTTTTAAATGTGAATAACTACTAAACGGCGCAAGATAGAGGCAAGTGGCAAAGGGCATTTTAAACTATCCGTCCGGCTCTACCTTTATGTGAATTTATGGAATAATTCGATCATTATTAACTGAGGAATTGAAAAAAAAAAGTTAACCCTTATAGCTAGGGAGCAACTGAGTTCACCCCTTAATTGCTCGTGCTTTCTTTTATATGTACCCCAATTTTCATCAAGATCTGAGACAAAAAAAAATTTTCTCAAAAAATTTGGAAGGCTATACCCTTTCGATTTTTGTGAAAAAATAAAACATCGTTTAAATTTGCATACGGATAGAGGGTCACATGTAGATCTCAAAAATACACTCAGTTTTTTTCTAACAGCAATATTAAAAAAGTTATGGCCAAAATAAAAAATTTCGATATCTCCTCGCGTTTCTATTATCCTGATACAAAGTTCCAAATTCGAAAAGATCCAATTTTGTCTACAAAATTTTGGTAGTAGGCTAGCAGAAACGCGACAGGGTATTTGACTTATTTTTAAATGTGAATAACTACTAAACGGCGCAAGATAGAGGCAAGTGGCAAAGGGCATTTTAAACTATCCGTCCGGCTCTACCTTTATGTGAATTTATGGAATAATTCGATTATTATTAACTGAGGAATTAAGAAAAAAAAGTTAACCCTTATAGCTAGGGAGCAACTGAGTTCACCCCTTAATTGCTCGTGCTTTCCTTTATATGTACCCCAATTTTCATCAAGATCTGAGACAAAAAAAAAATTTTCTCAAAAAATTTGGAAGGCTATACCTTTCGATTTTTGTGAAAAAATAAAACATCGTTTAAATTTGCATACGGATAGAGGGTCACATGTAGATCTCAAAAATACACTCAGTTTTTTTCTAACAGCAATATTAAAAAAGTTATGGCCAAAATAAAAAATTTCGATATCTCCTCGCGTTTCTATTATCCTGATACAAAGTTCCAAAATCGAAAAGATCCAATTTTGTCTACAAAATTTTGGTAGTAGGCTAGCAGAAACGCGACAGGGTATTTGACTTATTTTTAAATGTGAATAACTACTAAACGGCGCAAGATAGAGGCAAGTGGCAAAGGGCATTTTAAACTATCCGTCCGGCTCTACCTTTATGTGAATTTATGGAATAATTCGATCATTATTAACTGAGGAATTGAGAAAAAAAAGTTAACCCTTATAGCTAGGGAGCAACTGAGTTCACCCCTTAATTGCTCGTGCTTTCTTTTATATGTACCCCAATTTTCATCAAGATCTGAGACAAAAAAAAATTTTCTCAAAAAATTTGGAAGGCTATACCTTTCGATTTTTGTGAAAAAATAAAACATCGTTTAAATTTGCATACGGATAGAGGGTCACATGTAGATCTCAAAAATACACTCAGTTTTTTTCTAACAGCAATATTAAAAAAGTTATGGCCAAAATAAAAAATTTCGATATCTCCTCGCGTTTCTATTATCCTGATACAAAGTTCCAAATTCGAAAAGATCCAATTTTGTCTACAAAATTTTGGTAGTAGGCTAGCAGAAACGCGACAGGGTATTTGACTTATTTTTAAATGTGAATAACTACTAAACGGCGCAAGATAGAGGCAAGTGGCAAAGGGCATTTTAAACTATCCGTCCGGCTCTACCTTTATGTGAATTTATGGAATAATTCGATCATTATTAACTGAGGAATTGAAAAAAAAAGTTAACCCTTATAGCTAGGGAGCAACTGAGTTCACCCCTTAATTGCTCGTGCTTTCTTTTATATGTACCCCAATTTTCATCAAGATCTGAGACAAAAAAAAATTTTCTCAAAAAATTTGGAAGGCTATACCCTTTCGATTTTTGTGAAAAAATAAAACATCGTTTAAATTTGCATACGGATAGAGGGTCACATGTAGATCTCAAAAATACACTCAGTTTTTTTCTAACAGCAATATTAAAAAAGTTATGGCCAAAATAAAAAATTTCGATATCTCCTCGCGTTTCTATTATCCTGATACAAAGTTCCAAATTCGAAAAGATCCAATTTTGTCTACAAAATTTTGGTAGTAGGCTAGCAGAAACGCGACAGGGTATTTGACTTATTTTTAAATGTGAATAACTACTAAACGGCGCAAGATAGAGGCAAGTGGCAAAGGGCATTTTAAACTATCCGTCCGGCTCTACCTTTATGTGAATTTATGGAATAATTCGATCATTATTAACTGAGGAATTGAAAAAAAAAGTTAACCCTTATAGCTAGGGAGCAACTGAGTTCACCCCTTAATTGCTCGTGCTTTCTTTTATATGTACCCCAATTTTCATCAAGATCTGAGACAAAAAAAAATTTTCTCAAAAAATTTGGAAGGCTATACCCTTTCGATTTTTGTGAAAAAATAAAACATCGTTTAAATTTGCATACGGATAGAGGGTCACATGTAGATCTCAAAAATACACTCAGTTTTTTTCTAACAGCAATATTAAAAAAGTTATGGCCAAAATAAAAAATTTCGATATCTCCTCGCGTTTCTATTATCCTGATACAAAGTTCCAAATTCGAAAAGATCCAATTTTGTCTACAAAATTTTGGTAGTAGGCTAGCAGAAACGCGACAGGGTATTTGACTTATTTTTAAATGTGAATAACTACTAAACGGCGCAAGATAGAGGCAAGTGGCAAAGGGCATTTTAAACTATCCGTCCGGCTCTACCTTTATGTGAATTTATGGAATAATTCGATTATTATTAACTGAGGAATTAAGAAAAAAAAGTTAACCCTTATAGCTAGGGAGCAACTGAGTTCACCCCTTAATTGCTCGTGCTTTCCTTTATATGTACCCCAATTTTCATCAAGATCTGAGACAAAAAAAAAATTTTCTCAAAAAATTTGGAAGGCTATACCTTTCGATTTTTGTGAAAAAATAAAACATCGTTTAAATTTGCATACGGATAGAGGGTCACATGTAGATCTCAAAAATACACTCAGTTTTTTTCTAACAGCAATATTAAAAAAGTTATGGCCAAAATAAAAAATTTCGATATCTCCTCGCGTTTCTATTATCCTGATACAAAGTTCCAAATTCGAAAAGATCCAATTTTGTCTACAAAATTTTGGTAGTAGGCTAGCAGAAACGCGACAGGGTATTTGACTTATTTTTAAATGTGAATAACTACTAAACGGCGCAAGATAGAGGCAAGTGGCAAAGGGCATTTTAAACTATCCGTCCGGCTCTACCTTTATGTGAATTTATGGAATAATTCGATCATTATTAACTGAGGAATTGAAAAAAAAAGTTAACCCTTATAGCTAGGGAGCAACTGAGTTCACCCCTTAATTGCTCGTGCTTTCTTTTATATGTACCCCAATTTTCATCAAGATCTGAGACAAAAAAAAATTTTCTCAAAAAATTTGGAAGGCTATACCCTTTCGATTTTTGTGAAAAAATAAAACATCGTTTAAATTTGCATACGGATAGAGGGTCACATGTAGATCTCAAAAATACACTCAGTTTTTTTCTAACAGCAATATTAAAAAAGTTATGGCCAAAATAAAAAATTTCGATATCTCCTCGCGTTTCTATTATCCTGATACAAAGTTCCAAATTCGAAAAGATCCAATTTTGTCTACAAAATTTTGGTAGTAGGCTAGCAGAAACGCGACAGGGTATTTGACTTATTTTTAAATGTGAATAACTACTAAACGGCGCAAGATAGAGGCAAGTGGCAAAGGGCATTTTAAACTATCCGTCCGGCTCTACCTTTATGTGAATTTATGGAATAATTCGATCATTATTAACTGAGGAATTGAAAAAAAAAGTTAACCCTTATAGCTAGGGAGCAACTGAGTTCACCCCTTAATTGCTCGTGCTTTCTTTTATATGTACCCCAATTTTCATCAAGATCTGAGACAAAAAAAAATTTTCTCAAAAAATTTGGAAGGCTATACCCTTTCGATTTTTGTGAAAAAATAAAACATCGTTTAAATTTGCATACGGATAGAGGGTCACATGTAGATCTCAAAAATACACTCAGTTTTTTTCTAACAGCAATATTAAAAAAGTTATGGCCAAAATAAAAAATTTCGATATCTCCTCGCGTTTCTATTATCCTGATACAAAGTTCCAAATTCGAAAAGATCCAATTTTGTCTACAAAATTTTGGTAGTAGGCTAGCAGAAACGCGACAGGGTATTTGACTTATTTTTAAATGTGAATAACTACTAAACGGCGCAAGATAGAGGCAAGTGGCAAAGGGCATTTTAAACTATCCGTCCGGCTCTACCTTTATGTGAATTTATGGAATAATTCGATCATTATTAACTGAGGAATTGAAAAAAAAAGTTAACCCTTATAGCTAGGGAGCAACTGAGTTCACCCCTTAATTGCTCGTGCTTTCTTTTATATGTACCCCAATTTTCATCAAGATCTGAGACAAAAAAAAATTTTCTCAAAAAATTTGGAAGGCTATACCCTTTCGATTTTTGTGAAAAAATAAAACATCGTTTAAATTTGCATACGGATAGAGGGTCACATGTAGATCTCAAAAATACACTCAGTTTTTTTCTAACAGCAATATTAAAAAAGTTATGGCCAAAATAAAAAATTTCGATATCTCCTCGCGTTTCTATTATCCTGATACAAAGTTCCAAATTCGAAAAGATCCAATTTTGTCTACAAAATTTTGGTAGTAGGCTAGCAGAAACGCGACAGGGTATTTGACTTATTTTTAAATGTGAATAACTACTAAACGGCGCAAGATAGAGGCAAGTGGCAAAGGGCATTTCAAACTATCCGTCCGGCTCTACCTTTATGTGAATTTATGGAATAATTCGATTATTATTAACTGAGGAATTAAGAAAAAAAAGTTAACCCTTATAGCTAGGGAGCAACTGAGTTCACCCCTTAATTGCTCGTGCTTTCCTTTATATGTACCCCAATTTTCATCAAGATCTGAGACAAAAAAAAATTTTCTCAAAAAATTTGGAAGGCTATACCCTTTCGATTTTTGTGAAAAAATAAAACATCGTTTAAATTTGCATACGGATAGAGGGTCACATGTAGATCTCAAAAATACACTCAGTTTTTTTCTAACAGCAATATTAAAAAAGTTATGGCCAAAATAAAAAATTTCGATATCTCCTCGCGTTTCTATTATCCTGATACAAAGTTCCAAATTCGAAAAGATCCAACTTTGTCTACAAAATTTTGGTAGTAGGCTAGCAGAAACGCGACAGGGTATTTGACTTATTTTTAAATGTGAATAACTACTAAACGGCGCAAGATAGAGGCAAGTGGCAAAGGGCATTTTAAACTATCCGTCCGGCTCTACCTTCATGTGAATTTATGGAATAATTCGATCATTATTAACTGAGGAATTGAAAAAAAAAAGTTAACCCTTATAGCTAGGGAGCAACTGAGTTCACCCCTTAATTGCTCGTGCTTTCTTTTATATGTACCCCAATTTTCATCAAGATCTGAGACAAAAAAAAAAATTTCTCAAAAAATTTGGAAGGCTATACCCTTTCGATTTTTGTGAAAAAATAAAACATCGTTTAAATTTGCATACGGATAGAGGGTCACATGTAGATCTGAAAAATACATTCAGTTTTTTTCTAACAGCAATATTAAAAAAGTTATGGCCAAAATAAAAAATTTCGATATCTCCTCGCGTTTCTATTATCCTGATACAAAGTTCCAAATTCGAAAAGATCCAACTTTGTCTACAAAATTTTGGTAGTAGGCTAGCAGAAACGCGACAGGGTATTTGACTTATTTTTAAATGTGAATAACTACTAAACGGCGCAAGATAGAGGCAAGTGGCAAAGGGCATTTTAAACTATCCGTCCGGCTCTACCTTCATGTGAATTTATGGAATAATTCGATCATTATTAACTGAGGAATTGAAAAAAAAAAGTTAACCCTTATAGCTAGGGAGCAACTGAGTTCACCCCTTAATTGCTCGTGCTTTCTTTTATATGTACCCCAATTTTCATCAAGATCTGAGACAAAAAAAAAATTTCTCAAAAAATTTGGAAGGCTATACCCTTTCGATTTTTGTGAAAAAATAAAACATCGTTTAAATTTGCATACGGATAGAGGGTCACATGTAGATCTCAAAAATACACTCAGTTTTTTTCTAACAGCAATATTAAAAAAGTTATGGCCAAAATAAAAAATTTCGATATCTCCTCGCGTTTCTATTATCCTGATACAAAGTTCCAAATTCGAAAAGATCCAATTTTGTCTACAAAATTTTGGTAGTAGGCTAGCAGAAACGCGACAGGGTATTTGACTTATTTTTAAATGTGAATAACTACTAAACGGCGCAAGATAGAGGCAAGTGGCAAAGGGCATTTTAAACTATCCGTCCGGCTCTACCTTTATGTGAATTTATGGAATAATTCGATCATTATTAACTGAGGAATTGAAAAAAAAAGTTAACCCTTATAGCTAGGGAGCAACTGAGTTCACCCCTTAATTGCTCGTGCTTTCTTTTATATGTACCCCAATTTTCATCAAGATCTGAGACAAAAAAAAATTTTCTCAAAAAATTTGGAAGGCTATACCCTTTCGATTTTTGTGAAAAAATAAAACATCGTTTAAATTTGCATACGGATAGAGGGTCACATGTAGATCTCAAAAATACACTCAGTTTTTTTCTAACAGCAATATTAAAAAAGTTATGGCCAAAATAAAAAATTTCGATATCTCCTCGCGTTTCTATTATCCTGATACAAAGTTCCAAATTCGAAAAGATCCAATTTTGTCTACAAAATTTTGGTAGTAGGCTAGCAGAAACGCGACAGGGTATTTGACTTATTTTTAAATGTGAATAACTACTAAACGGCGCAAGATAGAGGCAAGTGGCAAAGGGCATTTTAAACTATCCGTCCGGCTCTACCTTTATGTGAATTTATGGAATAATTCGATTATTATTAACTGAGGAATTAAGAAAAAAAAGTTAACCCTTATAGCTAGGGAGCAACTGAGTTCACCCCTTAATTGCTCGTGCTTTCCTTTATATGTACCCCAATTTTCATCAAGATCTAAGACAAAAAAAAATTTTCTCAAAAAATTTGGAAGGCTATACCCTTTCGATTTTTGTGAAAAAATAAAACATCGTTTAAATTTGCATACGGATAGAGGGTCACATGTAGATCTCAAAAATACACTCAGTTTTTTTCTAACAGCAATATTAAAAAAGTTATGGCCAAAATAAAAAATTTCGATATCTCCTCGCGTTTCTATTATCCTGATACAAAGTTCCAAATTCGAAAAGATCCAATTTTGTCTACAAAATTTTGGTAGTAGGCTAGCAGAAACGCGACAGGGTATTTGACTTATTTTTAAATGTGAATAACTACTAAACGGCGCAAGATAGAGGCAAGTGGCAAAGGGCATTTTAAACTATCCGTCCGGCTCTACCTTTATGTGAATTTATGGAATAATTCGATTATTATTAACTGAGGAATTAAGAAAAAAAAGTTAACCCTTATAGCTAGGGAGCAACTGAGTTCACCCCTTAATTGCTCGTGCTTTCTTTTATATGTACCCCAATTTTCATCAAGATCTGAGACAAAAAAAATTTTTGTCAAAAAATTAGGAAGGCTATACCCTTTCGATTTTTTTGAAAAAATAAAAAACAATTTAAATTTGCATACGGATAGAGGGTCACATGTAGATCTCAAAAATACACTTAGTTTTTTTCTAACAACAATATTAAAAAAGTTATGGAAAAAATAAAAATTTTCGATATCTCCTCGCGTTTCTATTATCCTGATACAAAGTTCCAAATTCGAAAAGATCCAATTTTGTCTACAAAATTTTGGTAGTAGGCTAGCAGAAACGCGACAGGGTATTTGACTTATTTTTAAATGTGAATAACTACTAAACGGCGCAAGATAGAGGCAAGCCTCAAAGTGCATTTTAAACTATCCGTCCGGCTCTACCTTTATGTGAATTTTTGGAATAATTCGATCATTATTAACTGAGGAATTAAGAAAAAAAGTTAACCCTTATAGCTAGGGAGCAACTGAGTTCACCCCTTAATTGCTCGTGCTTTCTTTTATATGTACCCCAATTTTCATCAAGATCTGAGACAAAAAAAATTTTTGTTAAAAAATTAGGAAGGCTATAACCCTTTCGATTTTTTTGAAAAAATAAAAAATTGTTTAAATTTGCATACGGATAGAGGGTCACATGTAGATCTTAAAAATACACTTAGTTTTTTTCTAACATCAATAATAAAAAATTTGTGGCTCATTTAGCAAAAAGTATCGTAGATAGAGAGAAGCAGACACTCGCCAGATATTTTAAATTAAATACTGTAACGATGTGCCAAATTTCGTAAAGATCGGAGCAAAAATAAAAATTTTCTATAAAAAAAATATGTTAAACTAATTGATAGGCAACACAGAATACACCAATGTGTAATATTGGTTGCCTATTAGTTGGAAACGGCCATCTACTGACGAATAGCTGTAACAATACAGTTCCCTTCATTTTTTTTAACGATTTGGAACTAGATGGCGCTTGTAACGTTGTAAGCCATTTTCTATCCACTTTTACACATCTAATGGTAATTTAAATGAAATTTTTAACAAATAAAACAAGTCGATGAAAAAGATGTTTATTTATGAATAAAATACATATTATAAGATATAATAAAAGCAAAAACGACAAAAAATGTGTACATTTATACAACATATACAGAATAATATAGGTTTATACCTATAAGGTATAAGAAAGACATAAAAATAGGGTTGCCAAATTCGAATATGTGTAAAACAGGTGGTAAAGCAATTAAAAAATCGGAACGCTATTTTTTTAAGAGCAAACCGGAGCTTTTTGAGTCCTTAAAGTTTAAATGGTCTTGTAATGGACAGGCAACACAATATATAAATCCGTAATGATGGTTGCCTGGTTATAAGGAGCCATCTATGGCTACAATACATAGAGAGTGAAAATCCAATTTTCTAGCCTTACGAACAACTCGGCGGTGATTTTTAAAAAACCAGTTTGTAGAGAATTTAAAGAGGAATTTAATTATGCAAACTACTTCTTCCTAGTTGAACCGATTGTCAAGTTACAGAGAGTGGAGTGAGAGTGAAAATCCCATTTTCTAGCCTTACGAACAACTCAGCAGTGACTTTTAAACAACCAGTTTGTAAAGAATTTAAAGAGACATTTAATTATGCAAACCACTTCTTCCTAGTTGACACGATAGTCAAGTTTGTAACGTTATAAACGTTACGAGTTTCAAGCAAAGGTATCTAAGCCAGCCTTGATTCTTGCTATGATGTACTAAATCGGATTTCTTTTGCGCCGGTCACGACTAAGCTTGATCTGACGCGACGAGAATTTTCGTTTCACAGCAACAATAGTTTCTGTAGTATCAATTTTGTCACCAATCTACTATCTATCCATTTTTACTAAAATACTCTTAAAAATATTATTTTCTTGTTGTAAAGGTCCCAGTTTTCATTCTAAAGGGTGATAAAGTGAATTTCATAAATACATAATTTTCTAAATATAATCTTTCCCTACTGTAAAGACTTAAAAAATATACATGTTAGTAGTTAATCGTTATTAGTAATTAACACACTTGTAGGAATATGATGAGTGTAGCATAGGCAACCAGTATCACACATGTGTGTATATCATGTTGCCTATATCTTAATTATTGGAGTGAGTTGAGTGCGACTGGAATGGCGGTCTTTTGTTGTTCATGTCGAGATTATGCCATGCGGTCTCGCTGCTGTTCAGTGAAGACATATTCGTTGTATCGATTGGAATAAACTCAGTTTGCTACTTTATTATTGTGTTATATTATAATTTTATATTATTCCTTACACACTCTATTTCAATAAATTATGATAACCCATTGGCGAAGAATCAAGGGTTATGAAAATAATTTTAAACTTTTTGAATATCTTATAATTTTATTAAGTAATTTATCACAAAAAAGGGACTCTTAGTTGGTCCCTGTAGAACATCCCATTTCAGAGATTTTTTTTTAGTTTTAGTCCTACTCAAACTTGAAATCTATGTGCCATTTCATCAAGGGCCGATTTCATAATAAATATTAAACAATTAACTAACGGGATCAAGATTTTATGAACTTAATTGCCCCATATAGGATGTTCAAAAAGTTTGAATTAAAATTGTTTCCTTAGCTCTTGATTCTGCGCCAATTGATTATCGTAAGGGAAGATATTTAGAAAATTATGTATTTTGTTGAAATAAAACTGGAACGTTTACAGGAAAATTATATTTAGCTTTTCTTAAATGTGTGCAACGATAAGGCAGCACTCTACAGAGACGTTTAAAAAAAGTTTGGATATCCTCCCATTTAAAATCTACTAGATATTTATTAAAAGCAGCATTTTTTTTTTCGTTTCAAAAATTATCAAAATAAATATTTTTCGAAGGTTTACAAATAAGTCAAGGTTTCTCCACCCCTAAGTTATGTTATTATTGGCATTTCCTAAATATTTCACAAATATCGGATCAAAAATAAAGGCTCAGATTAAGTTATAAATTTTCAAGTTGCTCGGTTTGCTCTTAAAGAAAATAAAATAATATAATCCTCAAAACAGAACAATAAAACTCATAAAATTTAATATTTACTAGATAATAAAGGCGTTTTATTGTTCACGTTTGCTGTACAAGATCAAATATTGAAAATGCTGTACAATACAGCGAAATGCTATACCTATGGTCAACCTAGGTAAAACAGTTTTTAAATTAAAAAAATATTAAATAAATATTTGACAGAAATATTATTTCCATTAATCTAGCAACAAAACACTTGTTGCTATTAAAGTTTTAAGGTAATACAAAATTAAACAATGGTTCAATTACCAACAATGAAGAGCTATTAGACTAATCCATTCAAAATTTAGCTCTTATTTATTGCAATCATTTAGATTGCGTTTTATATTATGCATACACAACTGTCGCATTAAAAAGAAGTAGACAGCTGCTAATTTAAAGTGGAAATTCGTTTATCTTGGGTTTTATGAATGAATCAGTATTTACATCTACTACACTTCAAAATCAATTGCGTAGTTTCATGTAAAACTATACTACATATTATAATAGTTGCAATGAGAAAACAGATTAAACTGATAATTGGTATTAAGAATGGAAATATACGTCCCCACTTTAATTTTGAAAGCATTTTAAAGCATTATGTTAAGTTATTGCCTAATTATAACCATAAACAATCTTGGTAACAAAATTCTCCCATAAACTCTCGTAATAATTTGATAACTACGTTGATAATACTGTGAATTAGTCTAATAGCTGTTCATCGTTGTATTTAATCCTTCCTACTACAACCGGGGTACATTTTGAACCTATACTCCGAATGTTTTGCATATGCAAATAATTAACAGTTATTATATAAGTAATTTTGTTTTAATATTTAAGTTTGTTTATACACCCTTCTCCCAAAAATTATTTTTTTTTTATAATGTTATATCTATAAAAATGTTTCTTAAATATGTATTTATTTAATGACAACCTTTTGCACTAAAACTTCTACTTTAATCTCGGAGACAAAATGTACCCAGGTTATCAAAAAATGTACAAAAAAAGCTTAATGTTGAAGGGTTAAAAGATTAACAAGTTTAAAAGTAAAACCGGGAGTGTTTCGCTTCTAACAGTTCAACTTGGATGTGTTGTGACTTCTAATTCAAACAAAATTAGAGGATGGTGTATAATTTACATGTAAAAATCGAAACAAGCACAGTCAACTTGTATTTAGTATTACAATATAAATTTGAAGAGGAAGCAGACGTTCTTTCTAGGAAGTGGTGTTTTTTCTTCAAGCTGCTGTCACTCTGAATAAATAATTCTCATACCGGTACTTTCTGCACAATCATTTTACTACTGGATGATCAAACTTCAACTTCTGAAATCATAAATATCATTTAACATTTATGGGATATTGCAAGAGAAAAAATAAAAACTCAGCTCAAAAAGGAATCAAAAAGCGCCCTTTAAA
Organism: Psylliodes chrysocephalus; assembly: GCA_927349885.1. Classification (NCBI taxonomy): domain Eukaryota; kingdom Metazoa; phylum Arthropoda; class Insecta; order Coleoptera; family Chrysomelidae; genus Psylliodes; species Psylliodes chrysocephalus. The sequence goes on from OV651830.1 coordinate 3,537,971, forward strand.
ATTGTTTGTAACAATTTGAACAATTGGTTCTGAATTGCATTTGAAGAGTACAGGGGAAAAATGATCAGTCACAAAAATTATTTTTCATAGAATTAACAAAACAAAGAATACAGACTCATATTTTTATGCTATATAGCTTTTACTTTTAAAAATGCAGAGACTGTGATCGTTTTACTCAAACTCTGGCCATATCAGCAGAAAGATTGGGTCTAAACCTATAAGATAGCAGTGTTAGTTTATTTTAAATAAAAATGGACTGTAATATTTTCCCCTCAACCCTTTATTTGATCTAAAATCTCTCTATCTAAGGTGCATCAGACAGACATAAAAGAGCATTGGTATAAATTACATTTGTTCTAATTACTTTGAAAACTGAAAAAAAAAAAAAATTAAAACAACTCTCATAAAAGGCATATATTGAAACAGTTTCATGTTTTAACCTAATTTTGTCTACATAACATAAGTGGCAAGTAAATTACTTTACCATACACCAAGCAGGACATATTGTAAAAATAAGTGTTGAAAAATAGTATTCTATATTCTTTAAATTCAAATACTTTAATAATTAAAAATCTAAATGAATTTTTACACACAAATGCATATCAACTTCTAACATGCTGACAAAGTGATACATAACAAGTGTGAGAATGTATAAAGGATGTATGAGAATGTTTGAGTAACTATAAAGAATGTGAGGATTTCTGAGGAAGTATTTGCATTCATTGTTACAAATTTAAAACTTACCATTAAAAATAAGTCAAGAAATCCCTGCTGTTTTGAACAAATTTGTCATGATCTAACAGTAAAGATACATATCTCTGGGTCTAGATAAAATACTTATTATTTTATCGTCTTTGGTCTTTGGGGGCAACGGCGGCGTATCAATTTGGTTTAAAGTTTTCTCTCCTTTGACGTCTTTTGAATCTGTAAACAAAAATAACGAATAATGGGTATGATAAACTGATATATAAGTCAAAAAATAAATCCTACACTAGAACTAATCAAATATCATACACAGGTATTACATTTTTCATAATCATTCTAAGAAAATCGTGTAAAAAGGACTCTAAAAGTATAAGAATCGTCATTTGCTCTAATTTTTTTTTCAAAAATTCGGCGTCAACATACTTTGTGTTTATTTATGATGATAAAAGGCAACAGAACACTCAATATTACCAATTATTTTTCCTTACCCACACTTGTTTTGTAAAACGCAGAAAAGTAATATTTTTATTTAAATAAATACCAAAATATGTATTCAAGAAAATTTTAAATTTAAATTTAGGAAGTGTCAAAACTGTCAAATATCTTCTTCTATACAATAAGCAAAACACTGGCCTCTTTTTTCAAGAAAATGGGCCAATAGCAACTGGCCTGTTTCAATCGATAATTTGGCTACTTTTTTTAACCTTAGTATTGTACGACATAAAAGGCACTTAAAAAAAAGAAAATTACTAGATTTCTTCACGAAAGAGACCGTGAAAATATTGAAAGTATAGAAGAATGGAATAACCAAAAATCTACCTGTCAAAATAAAAAATTATAAATATACAAATAATAGGTAATTTGCAATTCAAAGGCACTACTCGGGAAGCCTGAGGTAAATAGCAGAATAATTAATGACCACAATATGTCTTCCATCAAACAATTAATAACTTTAAGGTCCCGTGGAATTCAAAGGCGCTACACAGAAGCCCGAGGTAGATGGCTTTCATAGTTTAAACTCACAATGATCGTTATTAGCTAAGCCCTCAGTATAATATAGATCTCTGATGAGATGTAATGGCATCCAGTATGGTATATAAAGAAAAGAGTGCTACATTATAGTTTGCTCAATACATTTAAGTGATCATTGAAAGAGACCTACCACTCTTCTAAATTTAATATTATATGATATTCATAGTCAAATATTAAAGTATATTTAGCGTTACGTATTCGTTTAAATTTCGAACACTTACAAATATCAACCCCAGGGGTCTAGGAACAATAACTATTACCCAAAAATTTGGCAATATCTATACCTACATAATAAATATATAACCTGCTTATTTTTGCACTAGACAGAAGCCCTAGGTAGATGGCTAGATTTTAAATAATAGATTCCACAATTATTTGTGAAGCAAAAAAAAAATCTGCTACCAAATGATGTGCATACCAGTTTTTTTTTTGAATAAAACTCAAAATTTAAACAAACGTTTTAATGAAAAAGGCACAAGCCAAACAAGAACAATCTCTAAAAGATTGCCCATCTTTTTCTATTTATCAAAAAACCTTTCCTAATAATGCAAAATGCTAAGGGCAGCAATCACTTAATAAAATTAAATATAAAATACTTTTTGATATTTTTTTAACTCTGTATAGAAATGGTTAAAATAAACTACTTTTCCAAATAATTCTTTTCAAAATCTTGTGTTTTTATCTTATTTTTCGTTTTTTCGAACGAATTACGGCCAATTAAAATTAAAAAAAAAAAAAAATAACAAGTCCGGTTACCAAATATGAACTGTAATTGATGGGTTTCTTACTAGAATGAATATGAAATATATTCGTGGCTTACTTTTTCGTTCTGTAGCTTCTGTGTAGAATAGATAATATTCATTTGGGAGTGGAAAAAACATAGTCATACTCTAGAAAATTATTAAAATAAAAATTTAAATATTACATGTTTGTATCTTCCATATTTAAATATTTTCCATTGCAATATATTTCGTGACATTTCTTCAACAGATTTAATTATGTACTCTACAGACACTGTTAGCTGTTTTATACCGCCTGATATTTTCAGCTTTTGAAGTTTAGTTTTCATTGAAACTAAGCTGGGAAGCAGATAGATATAATAGGTGTTATGCCCTCCCTGTAAAAATCTAATGTTTCAGCCAGAGGCTGCATTAATTTGATATATTCCTTCTAAAAGGTCATTTCATATTCCTTAAATACCGGAATCAGTGTTGCCAGTCTAATACAATTGTACTAGATCTAGTACATTCTCTGAGAATCTCGTACTCTAGTACACTCGAAACAAAATCTAGTACTTTTTTTAGCATAGGTTATTAGGTAAGGTATGTTTCCATTTGAAGTGTAAAATATATTGGTCAAAAATTACAAGAGAAATTAAAATAGTTGTTAAAAATTACTTCAGAGATAAAATAATAGACATTTCTCGAGAGATAAAACATTGTTTAAAAATTGCACGAGAGATCAAATATTGTTCAAAAATGTCTTGAGAGGTAAGAAAGGGTGTTAAAAATGACTTGAGGGGCAAAATATTGTTTAAAAATTGCTCTAAGGATAAAAATAGGTACTGTTAGAAATTTAATGAGAGATAAAAATATTTAATAATTTTCCAGAGATTAATAGTATTATAAATTGTTAAAATAGTGTTAAAAAATTGCTCGAGGTAAAATAGTATTACAAAATGTTAAACCCTTGTTCAAAAATTGCTCTAGGGATAAAATACTATTGAAAAATTTGTTGAGACATAAAATATTGTTCAAAATTGACTCAAGAGATACCTACTATGTATTAGAAATTTCTCGAGAGATAAAACATTGTTTAAAAATTCCTCGAACGATAAAATACTATTAGAAAATGCTCGAGAGATAAAATATTGTACAAACATTGCTCGAGATATAAAACATTCTTAAAAATTTATCGAGAGTTAAAATATTTTTATAAAGTTGTCGAGGGTTAAAATATTGTACAGTTTGCTAAAGAGATAAAAAAAGTTGTTAAAAATTGCTCGAGAATGCAACATGCGCCACGAGTCCCGACTTCCGTACGCGCTCGATCGGCAATAAGACAAGAAAAAAGTGTTAAAATTTTCGAAGTACTGAAGTACATTCTGGGTATTTAAGTACATTGACATACTAAAGAACGTTATATAAGTACTTAATTGACTTCTTTCTTCACTATTTTAAGCAAAAACTCCAAATTTCACTGTTTAAGTACAAAGACAATGATTTAAAAATGTAAGTACAAGTACAGGCCTTTTTGCAGGTACTTAAAATACAGCTTTGCCAGGAAATTGTATTTTTGAACATGGTAATCCTACCCACACTTATACATATTTCACTCTATTATTATTATTGCTCAAATTTCAATAATCCATTAAGTGATAGTCTTTATGCTCGACCAGACAGCGCCAAAGCCAAATGAGCTTTCTCGAGGGACTGCGGCGATAATGGTAATCTTGGTACCGCGAAAGGTGTACCGCTATCGCCCGTACTACGGCTAAAGAGTTATTCAACCTTGGCGCGAGTAGAAATCACAAAGACTCATTTAGAAAGTTGTTGTCTTGCAAACGTGTAACAAATGTCGATCCACATAGCAAAGATTCAGTGTGACTGAAAAATTGCAAAAATGAAACTAACGGTATTAAGATGAATTTCGTGTCGTTTGTGTCCTTCTTCACATTTCTATTTAATATTAACGGTGAGTGTACCTATACATACTTATGTAAATTCAGTAGTTTCCGGTAGATATTCTTTACGAAATGATTCATGGTTTCAAATATTCACCAAAAACTGCACCCATTTTCTATACGAAAGGAAAGTCCTTAAGATACATTAGAAATGGACTTATTATCTATTTTAAACAATTTTTAAATAAAAAATGATCTTATAAAGTCAAAAGCGCTTGCAAGCTTAAACATTTTTTTTTAACTAATAAAAATTATTAGTTGTTAACATATACTTTGTGTATTTCTCTCCTTTCTTCACAATTAATATTATTCACCAGAAATAAAGTGAATGTGGCCTTTTCCGACCAGGGAAAGGCTCGAGATGATTTTCTTTTTGAAAATAAACGATTAAATTTAGTGTTTATGTCTAATAAAATAGTTACAATGGGACACAGAGTGAATAAAAATAAACGAAAAATATTTAGTTTGACCCAATTATACCATTATACAATTTTAACCATGTGGAATCTTTAACTTACCTAAAATTTGGTTAAAATTGTACCCTAAACAAAGACGGAAAATGTTCCAAAGTAGAAAATTTCGTTAATTCAGCCTAAATCAGTATATTATATTTTTTTTTATATTTGATTAGATTAATATTAAAGCAATATTACAGTAAATTGAGACTAAAATATTATTTTAAAAGTTATTAAGTTAATAAACTATTTTTTTGATGGGTGCGTCGTGGTTATTAGCTCTTAAAATATTTAGCAATAATTAATTCGTATTTCTATTAGAAATTTTAATAAATATTGTAAAATAAACACACTATTACAAATCAATTTTTGAGTAAAAAAAGAAATTGAAAAGATAAATTAAAATTAATAAACATAATTCCGAATTTCAAAGAGGAAATTAAATTTGACTGCAATGTTGTCAGGTCCAACCATTTATATTGCAGGCTTTTTTACTCACTGGTTGTTAATATTAAAAATTTTGCCATCAAAAGAGCAGGCATTTCAAGAACCATATTTTTTCTTAGCCATACAAAGTGTCTTGAAACATGTTTTAAATATGGCTAATTTTAAATTCAATTTACTCAATTTTTTCAAATGTAATACATCCGTATATTATTTTAGCATAAAATTCATTTTTCCTATTCAACGATAGTCAATAACACATATACAGGGTGTCTCATCAGTGCCTAATTGATCGATAGCTGTTTTATTATTGGAAATACAAAAAAAAAAAAAAAAATAATAATATAAAAGTTGTATGACCATAAGCAAAACACCCTACACATCGTCAAACAATTTTGAGACTTCATTTATTTGCTATGTTGTATATAAGGTGTTTCAAATTTTAATTTTTTAAATGGATTACCCTATATGTTATGCTACCAATTAATTAATAATAATAATAGCTTTTATTGCCCAACAGATATAAATCCTTTACAGAGCAACCTAATAAATTATTAACAATATAAGTAGTAAAGGTGACATGATAAATAAAGAATTATAAAATAAAAAGTATCATATAAAAACTGAAAAATCAATAAAAATAAAAAACTCAAGCATTGTCATAATAGTTACAAGCAATTGCTGTAATACTTATCAAACCAGAGCTGGGCAGTATTTATATTTGTAAATACTTTTTAGTATTTAAATACTCTTGGATGAGTGGTATTTGCAGTTGCAAATACTTTCGTAAGTATTTAGTATTTAAATACTTTTTCATCAGTTTGTATTTAAGCGTTAGAGAAGATTCTTCATTGAGCTAGTTGTCAAGTTGTGACTGTTGTATCTAATATTATGATTTTACACAGTAATTAAAAAATGTTAGAGGTACAGATGGTCAGTTAAAAGTAAGTCTATATAAGAAAAGATATTATAATTCCAAATAAGTCTGCGCGGTTTAAATCACTATAAGGATACAATGAACAACAGTTTACTTAAGAATTTTGTTGTAAAAAATGACCAATTGCCTTTCTGTAGGATGACTTAAGGACGAAAAATGGCAAATACAAGAAAAAATATTAAAAGCAATACTTTTATCCATTAACAAATAATTTTCATGCACTGTGGCAATCTATTTAAAAATATATCCAAATCCAAACGTCATTTTTCGAAAATTATGATACAATATTGCTTTATGAAAGACTTTAAGCTGATGGAATAAAAAAGTCATTATTACTGGTTTTGATTGGTCAGTTTTGGCTAGATTTGGTTGGTTTACTCCGATATTATCTCAAACATTTGGTAAAATCGTAAGTTTGAGACATTTAAAAAGTAAAATATTCACTTGCAAGAGTAACGTTCTTCAGCACGTTTTTATTAACTCGTTTTTCTGTATATATGTATGTCTGTATGTTCGGTATAAATTTTGCAATTGATTTTAAACAAACTTCCAATTAGCTAGATAGAGACTTTATTTTATTAATAATTTGGTCAACACATGTAAACTTAATCACAATGCAAAATTGTGGGGTACAAAAGTTAAGACGTTTTTTTTAACATACCAAATTTTTAAACGTATTAAAAGATAAAATATTTTTTCTGTTGTATTTATTAGCTATATACTCTAATCTTGGTGTTAGGCCTTTAAGAAAATTATATAATTGTTTTATTATTATGATAGTATTTAAATACTTTTTAGCATTTTAATACTACATAAATATTTAAATACTTTTTATGTATTTAAATACCTTTTTAGTATTTAAATACTTTTGTGTAAGTATTTATCCCAAACAAGTATCTAAATACTGTAGGTATTTGTTATTTAAATACCTTTTGCTTTAAAAAAGTATTTAGGATTTAAATATTCGTATTTATGAAAAACTAGTATTTAAATAATTTTAAAAAGTATTTTGCCCAGCTCTGTATCAAACTATCATTGAAGATATTCGAAGAATTACAGTACAGGTTAAAGTTATTACACATGACATTTAGAGGTGAGCTTAATAGAATATTTGTTCTAGATCTATTACAGTAAAAAGTTAAGTGATGTCTGTTATTATACCGTGGAACGTTTAAATGAATTTTAGCCAAGATAGCAGGACACTCAATTAACCCATTCATGATTTTATGTAAACAAGTCAAAATAACTTGAAATATATATTTTTTTTAATTCAAACTTTATATATTTACAGTTTTAAAAGAAAAATCATATTTTAACTTAAAACATGAGTTATTATATGTCTCAAAAAGTTTCATAGCTATGTGAAAAATATTTTACATCACTTGACAATCCATATATCAAATTTGTAAATTATTAGGTGATAACTACGCACGATTCTGAATTAAATTTTAACTGACGTGCCTATTTTAGAAACATTTTTGTGTCCCTATTTTTCCATGATAAACAATCAAAATTGTCTTTTTTTTAACAAACGATAAAGCTTACTATTTTATTTTCAGTATATTGTCAGGACGATGATGGTCCGTACCGTGGAAAATTCCTAGGAAAACTTAACTCTTACCACCATCAAGTTGCTGGAGACGTTTATGCCGTTAACGATTGGACTCTACTCATAACTTCCTTTAGCTACGACGGAAATGGAGCAGACACGTTCTTTTGGGCGGGTGCAGCCAATAGACCAGGTCCTCAAGGATTTATCGTCCCAGATTCAAATGGAAAGTGAGTACAAACTTAAATTGTAAAAATCAATTCCACCAATTTTATTTTTTATATTTATTAAAATTGTTAAGTAAATAAGTATCATGTTATTTTCCTTCTATTGCCTTTCATTCATCTGTTCTATTTTTGTAATCACAATCTCAGATAAAACTTTCTCTTCTGATTTTCTTTTAATAAAAGGAAAGCTACATAAAAACTAGTATTTTGGTATTTTATAGAATTTCAAAAGGATCCACAGAAGCATTTTCTGTATTTTGTTTTTATAGAAATATATTATTGCCAAGATATTTTTTAAGAAAATTATCATCTATGTTTCTTCAGTATCATTCTCTGAATTACTACCCCCTCCATCTTTTAATGTTTTAAAAATAACGTAACGAAAATGTAAATTACATAAAAAGATCAATAAATGTATCTATTTATCTATAATGTTGTTTTTCGGTTCGAATAAAATTGTTATTTATTTATTTTTATGTTTAGGACAAACGTTCTAGAACGCTATTTCAACAAAGACTTCACCTTGATTCTCCCAGATAAGAAAAAAATTACCGATATCAAATGGTTCGCCATCTATGACATTTGGAGTCAAAATACTTTTGGCGATATTTATATCCCAGAGGGATTCGAACCGCCAACCATTCAAAAAATATCCACATTAGTTGGAAAAGTTAATGGTATAACTACGGAGTCGGTTGACATTTTGGATGCCAAACGCATAAGACTGAATCAATTTACGTACGATGGAAAAGCAAAGAAGGCGTTCTTTTGGGTTGGTGTTGGAGCGCAGCCTGTTTCTAAAGGTTTTATAGTTCCTGATGAATATGGGTAGTAAGTATTCGACACATATTTGTGAATATTGATAAACATTTATTTTTAATGCACTGGTGTGGAAAGATGGCATTTTCCGCACGCTTGTAGAAAAAACAATTAAAATGTTTTGTACGTTATTTGTTTTTGATTTTTTTTTACATTTTTAGCCTGGATCCTTTGAGATCATACAAAAATTTAACTATTATATTGGAACTACCTGGAGACAAAACAATATTTGAAATAGACTGGTTTAGTATTTTTGATCACGAAACCAAACAAAATTTAGCGTCAGTAATTATACCTGAAGCTTTAAATGTTCCTCCATCTTTAATAAAAATAATTGTAAGTATTTATACTCCAATAAATGTTAGTTAATAAATATATATTTATTCTAGTACAATAATTAAATTGTCGTACTTTCTACACAGTGTCACAAGGGTGGTTTTAAGAATTGAGAGTTGGTATTGGATTAGAATTTGTGTTTGCGTCGACGAGAGTCGAAATCTGATTGACTTCAAATATACTAGTTCGGATATCGAAAGCCATGTGCATCGGTAGTCCGGAGGTTCCAGATTCAATTCCTCCTCGATACACTCATTTTTCTTTCTTTAATTTTCAGCTTTTTCAATTTTTGTTTTGTTTTCATTTTTGAGACATGGGGGTGTATTTTTCATAATTTCGTAGAGGGAATTGGGGATTTATTCATTTTAATATTTCCAAAATTGCTATTTAAGTTTTTCGGATCTCAATCCATTTTTCTCACTTCACTTTCTTATCATGCGAGGGTTTCTGATTAGACTGACCAAAAAATATGTCTGCCCATGTATACCAAAAAAATAAATAATAACTATGCTTTTTTCGTCTGTATCAGTATTTAATTTAAATCCGTTAATATTGATATTCTAGTTATATCATACCTGCATAGATTTTGAGTAGAGTCGCCTTTGTTACTGTTTTCCCCATATCTCCACTTCATTTTGGTGGTGGAAAATAATCAAATTTTCAACAATTTGAATAAAAAAATAGACTCTTTTTTGTTTTAAAACTATGTATTATTAATAGGATGTTTTTTTGTCTAAGGTCATAGTTTTAACAACCAAATAATCCTTCTTTACTATATTTTTCTATTGTAGCCTCATAAAAACGATTTACCAAATTGTCTGCAACTTCACAAAGACTTTCAAGTATCTTGGGAAATTTTCGGCCCTGCAATTACGATTCAGTTAGCAGGCCAAGTAGGAGAAGATGAGTACATGTCTTTTGGTATATCTGGATCAAGTGATAAAAGCCAAATGATTGGAGCTGATGTAGCAGTAGCGTATATTGATGGATTTAGAGGATTTGCAAATGATTATAACATTACAGCTCTCACACCGGTAAATATACTTGTTTAATAATTGCTTTATGATATATTAGTAAGTTTGTTTTTCTTCAGGTTAGAACTTTTCAATATTTTTCATTTAAGTTTATAAAAAACAAAGGGAAAAGATAAAAAGTCTGTAAGTCGCATTTCCCTTTATGTAAATTTATGTTTTGTTATAGACAAAAAAGTATCCTCTACCATAATTTCAAAACACTTTGAAAAACTTTAGTATAATGAAAAGTTACAGCATTCATTACGCATTTCATTAGTGACTATTATTTCCGGAATCAACTATTCGTTATAGAGATTATATTTTTATTGATCGATCTTATATTTTTAGTGTGTCAAAGTTTTGGGCCAATACAAAGGAGTATGTAAAGATGAAGTAGTAGGAGGCCAAGATAGTAATCAAATGAACACAGCCGTTAGAGAGAATGGTATAAATATAATTACATATAGGAGATCGCTAATTTCTCGTAAGTATTAATTAATCACACTATTTTTTTATGCTTAGTTTATACACATTTTCTTGTAGCTGACCCTGGTGATAAGGAATTTCCTGCAGAAGGTTTCATATATGCCATCTGGGGAATAGGAAAATTAGATGAAATGAAAGAACCAGCTTTCCATGACTTATATTCGAAGACTGATATTAAAATTGAATTAAATCCAAAAGAACCACAAAATAACTGCCTTTCGTTTACAAGATCCAAATTAGAACCAAGGGAGCCGTGGAAAAAAGGACAAATATTTGATAAAACAATTAGAATTTTCAATTCTTATATCGGCCCTTCGGGTGGAAAAAAGGGATATCAGGCTATAACAGGTAATAATTTAAGAATTAAGAGTAGTAGAAGGATCAAAGTTACCATTAATTTTTACAAAATACAGGTCATCCATCTACTGCTTTGGCATGGTACATCAACGGAATGATATCTCCAGAAATATGGCTCCGAAGAGGTTTATCTTACGCCTTCAAGGTATATGGAGGTAATAACCCTCATAGCGCTGAATACTACCATCCTTTAATTATAACTGATGAACCCCATGGTGGCTTCGACCGACTGACAGACGAGGCTCAATCCAAAATAAGAGTTTTGGTCGGTGTAGAATATTCTAGGAGAGGAAGACCTAGGCCAACAACTTGTAAGTGGTTTACTGCCATTTTGCAACACATTTTAGAAAATTACAATTTTATCTATTCTAGCCGGTCCACTCTGCTTAGCTGAACACAAACCAAACCAAGACAGAAGACTTGATGATGACTTTGAAACTTTCAAAAAGTTTAATCGTTCCCTAATATCTCACTGCGAAAAGGGAGACCCTGGAATTTTAGAATTCACTCCAAATACCTCCTGGCCAGATATCGTTTACTACAACTCCTTCACTCAAGCAAACATGGGCTGGAAAATACATATCGTCGATAGCTTTAATCAAAGACAAAGTTCACCAAGCGAAAAATTAGTGTTAAATAATTTTTTATATTTTGCTTCTATGTATTTAATTGTTAAACAATTAAGTCAAATATTTATTTAAAATGTCATCTGCTAAATTTCCGGCAATTTTGATCTTTTATATATAAATGCTAATCAAAATACCTGAAAAAAAGTCAAACTAAGATAATTTCCTATAGATTTATTTGTTAAATTGTTTTTTTTTTGTTTCATACTATAAAAAGATGTCGAAATGTTTTGCTACAAATCAGGATTTAATTTAGCAAAAACTTAATTAATATCCTCGAAAAAATGACGTGTTTGTAAAGAATTTGCATTACAATAAATAAATGTTGATCTATTTGTTTAGAAATTATTTCAAAAAAATTAACAGGTATCTTTAAGCCGTCCCTTCCCCTGGGGTTGAAATTCACTCGCAAGGGGGTGAATTAGGGAGAGTTTTTTATTATTATTATTAAAATATTATTCACATATGTCTTATACTTACATTTTTTGTCTTATATTCACATTTGTCAATTATTAGTAAAAGATAAAAATACCTATGTACATGTAGATAAAGGTTATTTAAATTTGTTTTGCTGGAACCACTTTTTCAAAATTTTATTTAGTTTTTAGACAGAGAAAAATGGAAAAGTCCTTAAAATAGTCAAAAGCTTATGATTTTTTTTTAAATGTAATCAAATTTTGAAAAAGTGGTCCTATAGGAACATACCCAGACAGCACACCAAATCCTTTGGATATCTACTGAACATCCCAATATCCACTGAATGTCCAGTCCATGGTAGATATCTATTTTATATCCATGAAATGTAATTTATAGACATGCAAATGTCCATAAATAATACTAATTATATAGCAAATTATTAAAAAATTACACCATTGTGGCTAATAGTACCGTTCAGATATTTAAAATTAATTTTTTTAAGGTGTATTCAATATCCCATGAACATCCACTAAATATATCAAAGTCTAAGCGCGGACGCAAACCATCGTGGATATCCACTAGATGTTATTTGATTCTGCTTACTAAGTATAGATGGCGATACCACTATCGCATTTACTCATGCTCGACCCGCCGTAATTGAGTTCGATCGAAATTTGTGTCGTAATCACTCCATTAGAGACTGGAGTCGAGAATTTTCATTTATTGCTGAAGAGTCCTAATAAGGATGACTTTCTCCTTAGAGGGCAAAATCAAAGGCAGAGTGTTGAAAATATGTTTTATCTCTGCTATTTTCTTTCGACGTTATTCAATAATCATTGGTTACTTATGAACCTCTACTAAAGTTACCCATAAAATATTTTGCTGAATATCCGAATATCTTCTATATCCTGGGATATAGACGGACATTTGGTTGGATATCCATATTGGATATGTTGAATATCCACAAAATATATTCTGTGGATATCTCTGGGATTTCTTGTATTTTCTGGAAGATACCCATTAGATATTTTGCTGAATATCCATTAGGATATCTTCTATATTCTGGATATAGACGGACATTTGGATATCCATATTAGATCCACAGAATATTTCTGATATCCTGTGGATATATTGGATATCCACAAAAAATATTCTGTTGATATCTCTGGGATTTGGTGTGCTGTCTCGGTAAACTATAATATTTTTTTTTTCAAGGGATGTATACTTACTACCACCAGAAGTGTGCTTAGCTATAGGTATTTCACATTAGATAAAGATGATAATTGCTCAAGTAAATTAGCCAGTGGGTCATAAAAGAAATCATGAAATTAATAAAATCCCTATGATATAATTTTGGTAAAATAGCATGAATTGATTATGAATTTATTTCTTCTTATATTTCATTGGGCTGTGACGCTATTCATATTTTTTTTACACCTACATGAATATTATCTATTTTACACAGATTACAGAAAGAATATAATGAAAGAATATAATATTCATATCAATCCTAGTAAAGAACTCTGTTGGATCATGCCGGATTTCTTTCTGAGAGGTTATCTGAAGAATCCTGTGTAAGTGAATCAATCACAAACTCTGACAGTCTTCAAGGCCATAAGGCAAGAAATTGTCAATGAAAACCATGGAAAATGAGCTAAAAAGAGCTTTTCATTACAGAAGGTGGCCATTTGGTTGATGTCATGTACTAAATTTGTTTTTTATTGGTGCCACAATTATTTAAAATATATATTAGAGCATGACTTTGCACTACCTTGTATATAACAATGTTTAATACTTAAAATTATGTAAGATAAATAGCTTCCCAAGTTGGTAGGGTCCAATAACAATAAGATGAACACAGCTACATCATCAATTGACAGAGAAATTGGCTATCACTGCCTATTGGAAATTTAGTGGCATGCTAATAATATAAATATGTTTGAATAATATTTTTAAAACAAACAACTCACATATTCTTTATTTATTGATAGTTATAGAATAGATGTTACTATATATTGGAAATTCGAAATAATACTTATGACATAATGGAGTTCTTCTCATTGTAACATTTTTGACAATGTCTCTATGTTATGTCATTCAGTTCAGTTGCTGATTTGATTTACACTCCTCCTCCCATGTTATGTGTTTGAGTTCAGAAATAAAGTATTTAAGAAAAAATCCTTACATTTTATTTGAAATTACAGCCATCCTTACAATTCAAAATGTTCATTTTAACTTATAGACACTGACGTGAATTTATTTAGAACGTTTTTATTACCTTCTACAACATTTGCAGTTTTGGAGTTAGCTGGTTTGCAAGTTAAGGTATCGATATGCTATAATCACTTAGTAACCTCAAGTCATGGAGGAAGATTAGTTGATGATTCAATTGGTTCAGTTGAGTTGAGCTTTAGCTGCTTTTTGGCCTTTATGTCAGCCATAGTTTGTTCAATTGACCGCACATCCTTCTTATTTTCACTAGGAACTAAAAAAAGTATATAAATGAAAAGTATATTACATATTAACCCACATACAAACCCAAATATAAGAAACTGTTTCAGTTATTAAACAACAGTTTTGAATGCTTTAATCTTTATTATAAGAAAACATTGGAATATCAAGAGAACTTGATATTTTCAAAGAGTTTATTAAAAATGTGGAGGGAAAATGAAAAGAATGAATATGGGGAATAATGGACCATCTACCATGTAAAAAACGTCTAGGTGTTGTAAAATTTGTGTTAATAATTAAATAAAATTTCATTGTCTGAGTGGATCAGATAGTTGGAGCTGTAAATATTGTGCATTTTTGTGTGGTTACAAGATTTCCCTACATTTTCTGTAAACAAGTATAATTTTACAATCTGGAAAGTTTTGTAGTCAATTTAAATGCTCTAAGTCTTAGGCGGTGCTTCAATAAAATAAATATAATGCCATATATTAGTATAAACATAACTCATTGTAATCTTAACAAAAATTACTTACCAAAACCATAAGATTTGTTAGTCTCTGTCTTTTTAGCAGCTTTTAAGGCAGCATCCTGACCAATTAAATGTGCATATTTGTCCTTATAATTTGAATTTGGTATGAATTTTTTTTGTTTTTTGTTGGTTGAAGCCTCCCTTTCCTCTTCTAATTCCAATTTTCTCTATAAAAAATAATAATTTCATAAAATATAAATGAATCATTCTTCATTTTACCTTTTCAATAAGTCTATGCCTAATTTCTTCATTCCATGGTTCACCTCTTCTTCTTGCTGCTAATTCATCCTCACAAGGTGGATGATCTTTTCTGTAGATTCTAATATATCTATCTACACCATCAATTCCAAAAGCAAAAGAAAGGAGCCCACAGCTTTCGGCAAGTTCATGACTGAAAATTATAACTTGTTAATCTCCTAGTGGTTTGACAGAGAAATATTTATTAATCAAACATGTTTTAATCCTTCCATCCCCCTCAACTCCCCCATTTTAATTCAGATATTTTTCAGAATCAATACGCTTCTTCTTATATAAAGCTTAATTTTTGCTAAAAATTTCAAGTTGATAGCTTTTTTGCTTATGAGCAAGAATATTTAATATTTCAACTCCTGTAACCTCCCCTTTAGTCAGGTTTTTTCAATAGACTTCGTCCCCTTATAGAGCTTCCTGAAATTTTCAAATTAATATCTTTTTCGTTTTTGAATGCAGTTTACTGTGTGAAGAGTAGAATAAGATGGGCAGATTTGGAGCTGCTAGGTTAATGTAATAGATAAACCGACAAGAACATTTAACAAAGCTGGAACAAGGATAATTAAAAAAACTCACACTATACTTCTACAAACTTTATCCATTGGATCAAATTTCAGATTCATATTATTTTGATCTTGAAAATGAGATATTAATTTTGATTCCACACGATCTTTAAACCGTTTCAACTTCTCTTTTTCTTCATTCTGACGTCTTTCTAACTCTTGTTTTCGTTCTACAAATAGCGAAAAAAAAAATGATGAAAAGCATTTTAAAACAATGTCCAACGATACGCACTTTTCAATAAAATTTTTTCGTTTTCGCTTAAACTAGGAGGTTTGTCCATCGAATTCATGATAGATCCTAGCAAATCCATTTCGAATTTGTTTATAAAATTCAAGAGTAGGTCAAGAGAAAAAGGCGATTAATTTTTAAAATAATTAGCTTTTGTCGACTTTTTACGTCAAAACAATTTGACTTTGAATGAATGGCAGGGCACCATACTTTTTTACTTATAGGTTATGAAGTTAACCAAATAAGTGGCTGAAATTATTTATAGGCGATGTTTATAAAGTATCAAAAAAGAAGATAAAAGTTGAAACTACTATCGATAGATGGTGCCTCTAGTACATATCTACAGCATCCAATGCCATATATTTATATAGACTGCTTATCGAAGACGACGAAAAGCGGGTGATATTCTGTCATATTTCAGTCGTCCATATTGTCTTGCCGAGTGCTCACCAGACAGGATAGGCCTGGCCCAAATGAGTTTAAACCCCATATTATTTCATCAAAATAGGAATTGAATTAAAAAAAAATAATTACGCAAAAATTGAATGAACTCTTTAAAGATTTTACTAAAAGTAAGTAGCTTTTTAGTTCTCAGCATTCTAAAGTTTGTTTCCTTAGGACAATTATGGATTATTTCGGCGGTGAATATGAATGATTTGATGAATCAAAAATTAAACTCTAAAAGAATAGTTCCGGTACATAATAAGCTTCCATCAGTGGAAATTTGAACATCATAATAAAATCGACTGCAAAGCGCAATCTTATTGGCATGTCCTTTAGAATAAATTGCAATTAATCTATAATATAAAAATGAATCGCAAAATGTGTTGGTAAGCGCATAATTCAACAACGCCTGGACCAATTTTACCAATAATTTTTTTTAAATGTTCGTTGAAGTCCAAGGATGGTTTTTACGGTGAGAAAAATTCGAATAATTTCCGGGAAAACCCTAAAAACAGCCCTTTTCTTTTTCCCATATACGCGTGAACGGCTGGACCGATTTCGCTAATTCTCTTTTTGTTGTGTTTGTTATTGTCAGAAAAAGGTTCTTATGAAAGAAAAAATTAAGAAAATTGCGCGGAAAATTAGAAAATTTCTATATATATAAAAATGAATCCCTATTTCCATTGGTCACGGCATTACGCGTGTACGGCTAGACCGATTTCACTAATTCTTTTTTTGTTGTGTTTGTTATTGTCAGGAGAAGGTTCTTATTAAAGAAAAAATTAATAAAATTTCGCGGAAAATTAGAAAATTTCTATATATATAAAAATGAATCCCTATTTCCCTTGGCCACGGAATAACGCTTGGACGGCTGGACCGATTTCGCTAATTCTTTTTTTGTTGTGTTTGTTATTGTCCAAAAAACAAAGAATGTTATATATCATGAAGCATTAGAATAATAAACACTTTGTTTCTGAAATATTTTTTTAGTTAATTATACGAATTCGAAATCAATATTAATAGTTAAGAGAGGACAACGTTTGTCGGGTCCGCTAGTTTATAAATAAACTTACATCGTCTATTTTGGTTCTGCTATTTATTTAAACAAGATCCATTTTATTGTAAATGTTCAGCGACCGTTCATCAAATATGATAAAGAGGTATTATGTGTTAAATGTGTTTTGTTTTGATTCTGGCTGTGTATTTAAAAAGTTGCATTTCAGTGAATACCATATTAATTGTATTTTAAGCGAGATATTTCTATAATACTTTATTGTATAATGACACTAAAGAATCGAAATTGTTGTGTATTTAGTTATAGTAGTAGAAAAGGGAAAATAATCCCAATTTATATTTTCGTAAATTTCCTTTAGTTGATAGAAGTATTCAAATTGAAAATACTTATGGAGCAATGGAAAATATACTTTAAAAAAACGTTTGCTCTCACCACTTTACAAAAGAAGATTTCATCCTTCGAGGTTTGTAATTTTTTTTAATTGTAAATTATTAATATGAATTGTTTGATCTACTAATTTATGCTTTGTAAGTCTAAACAAAAAGAAATATATGCTTGTGTCTACTGCAGTACCTAGTTTAAATTTTCCTAAGCTAAAAGCTAAGGCAAGACATTAATAAAAAGAAAAGGAAGCCAGCAAAAACAATAATAATGTTGTTTCCAGTACTAGTAAAATATCAAATGGTGATCAAGTGTTGAGTTGTCTTCTTCAGGAATAATTTAAAATGTTTGGTTAAAAGTTATATGTTTAATTTGTTTTTGCAGTTAATGAACATATATCTACTACTGAAGCAGATAATGAATATATGTGTGATGCTGAAAAGCTTCTCGTAATTTACAAATAATTAAAAAAACTTAAAACAGAACATAAGTATAATTAAAACTAAACAAAATAAACAATTCAACAAAATGTTCGACTGAGCAATGACAATAACAACAAAATCTCAACTAGACTAAACTTTCTTCTAAACTGGTTCTGTAAAAGGTTTGTTTACGAGTAAGCACTTACAATTGAGACAAAACACAAACATTACATGTACTAGACAAAGATATCAAATTATATACACCATTTTGTATCTCATTTACATAAAAGTCTACGCTATAAACGGTTCTTAAGACATACGCAATAATTATTAATTATAGTCAAATATTGGTTAGACAGCTATTCGAAATCCCAGAGTTTCGATCCACATTTTCAGGCACCATATTCTAATGTCCAGCCAACCGCAAGCGCCTTTAAAAGTTGCCGTTAATACCAACCACAACCTCATGTTCATATCTTGTTTCCGCAAATGTACCGCTGAATATCGTTTGTGTTATGATTTCTCTGGGGAAATTATCCCTTTAAATGTTAGTTTCATTTCATAGGGAAGCAGGAAGGGCGAGTCAGTGGGTACAGCGCCTCAGGATTCGAATACTTTGAATATACGCCGGCTTAAAAAAAAACAATCTTGTGCACGGCAAAGGCGAACATGAGTTTGTGTTCACCTTTTTAAAGAAACATCGGTTTGTTGGCAAAGAAATGTCAAACTGGGTACAGGGTGTTTCATAATGATGTGTGTGTGTGTGGGTAAAGGGAGAGTTGGATTATAATTAAATCTGTAAGTCACTTACTTTTTTAAGAAAATGACTGCCTCAGGTTATAGCTAAACTCATAAATGTATTTTGATTTGCTTAAGAAAGTTAAGAGGTTAAAAGGTTATTAATGAATTTGCTGTCCTGACTCAACAAATAAGAAATTTCAACTGAATCGATAATTAATTATGCCATCCACAAAACTAGAAAACTAGAAAATCTGCAGCATTGGCTGTCGCAGATATTTCATAAGTATCTTAGCTACGTAAAGTATCTAAGATACCTTATAAGTATAAGTATCTTAGATACTTTTAGAAGTATCTTTTTCAAAAACCATCTTAGATACTTTCTTTGAAAATATCTTAGACACTTTTTAGAGGTATCTTGTATCTAAGATATTTTTAATACTTAGTATCTTTTTCTAAATGTATCTTAAGATACTTTTTACTAAAGTATCTGTATCTTGTATCTAGATACTTTTCCCAGCTCTGGTTGCTTGCCTACTCATAGTGTAATAAATTCAATAAAATATTCTTTCTGTATTTTGTAATTACAAAGCCTCTTTCCTTTACTTCTAACGCTTTATTTACTGAAAAATACATTCAGGATCCAAAATTTCTTAAACTTAAATTCTAATTAGTAGTAGTAGTAGAAGGGCTTTGAATTCTTCTGCTATAGGGCAGCAGGGAAAGGGGAAGACGGGACTGTAATGAACAGACTGTGGCAACTGAAGTGAAATCTAAAATGGACTACAAAGGGACAATTAACAAAGAAGTAATATCCAACGAAAAAAGAACTTCCATTTCTGAAAGTTTTACAATGTTCTGGTTTTTTTATTTTTTCGTTTTTTCGCGTTCGATTCCGTAATGGCTTTTTTGTTTGTTTTACAAAATGCCTGGAGCGAGAGTAAGAAATATTTTTTGAAGTTTGATTAAAAAACGTGAATTGGATGGAAATGAAAATGCAAATTTTTGTTCGCGCTTCTTTTATTTGTTTTTTCTTTCTAAAGTTGATTATGTGTATATGATAAAAAATGATGAATTTATACTGGATTGTTTTTATTTTTAAATATAATTCGTAAAATTAGTAATATAAAAAATTTGACTACTGTAGAAAAATAAAATGAAATATTCTCAGATCTATATTACACTAAAAAACAAATAATTTGCCCTATAGGTTTTTTTTTCAGCTATTGTTTTTAGAATTTTCGAAAATAAACTGAGATATATTTCTAAAGAATAATATTTTTTTTGTAAAATCAAGAGAATGATAGAAAAAAGAAGAAGAAAATTGAATAAAGCACTATGTGAAAAAAAAACAACACCAAGAATTATAGCTAAAGAAAATGTAGAATGTTAAGAAAAAATGGGATAACGAAGTACAGGAGGAGGAAAATGAGCTAATAAAGCATTAACTAGAAAATAGTTTAATATTTTTATGCCTATGTGTGGTATTAGAGATAGGGATTGTAAAAAATAAACAAAATAAATAAAAATAATAAAAAACACATAAGAATAATTTAAATAACTAATACAAGTGTAATACAGGAAGTAAGTAAGTAGTTTAAAAAAGTTATTTATCTTTTCAAGCGAGAGAAAAGAAAATATTGATGAAGTACATGATAATGTTGATAAAGTATATGGCAATGTTGGTGAATCTACAACTACAGCAAGAAACAAAAGGATTAGGAAACCTTCTGGCTGGCACAAAAATTATATATATTTGAAACTAATTTTGCAATTTTTGGTGAAGACTTTGACACTATTTCGTTAGCCTTGTCGGGCTTTCGTTGAAGATATTTCCAGAAGGATTAAGAAGCATAAAGAAGTTGGGAATTAGCTATGATAAAGGAAATAAAGTCACTGGAAGAAAACAGAACCTGGAGCTTTTACAAAAACAGGACGGAATGAAAATAATAAATTGTAGGTGGGTTTTTGCACATAAAATGGATGATAAAGGCAATATCTTAAGATACAAGACACGTCTAGTTGCTAATGGATTTACTAAGATATGGTTTTTATTTTAATGAAATATATACTCCAATGAAAATTTATTGACATGTCAGTTATATGTTAAATGGAGAGTTAGAAGAAACAATACATAATTTGTCAACCTCTAGGTTTAAACACAGATAAAAGTTTGGTTTGTAAGCTTAATAATGCTCTACATAATCTAAAACAAGTCTCAACATGCCACGTTTAAATGTTTTTATTGTCATGAATTCCTAATCCGACCCTGTGTACGCACGCAACCGACTCGTGATCGAAGCAACGCTGACGTGTGGAAACAGCCGGACCGCGTCTCGAATATACAAGAAACGACGAAATACCTGCCGCTGATGCCCTAGAAACAGCTGGAACGGCGGGGAGTGCCGTTTAGTCATAAAATTGGAATGTTCGAGAGCCTCTAGCATTTTCCAGTAGCGGAGTTGGACTAATATAAATAGCCGACGTATCAGCGCCGAGTTAGTTTAATATAGAACATTGTATTGAAAAGTTAAAGTGTAAGAAATAAATTAGAATTGTTAGTTAGTGTCTAAATATTATATAAATTAAATAGTACGTCTGAAATAAATTGTAAATAGTGTGTTTTTAAATAAATAAAGTAAAAATAAATTAGACTTTCGTCACATTATATTTCAAACAAGTTAATAATATTATTTTTTATTTAGTGTTGTATACTGATGATATAATTCTTGTAAGCAATTCTGAGAATGAAAGTTTTAAAGACGGTTTCAGACTAGAGACTTAGGAAAAATCGATATATTAAATCTGAATAATTATTTCTTAGTTTTCATGTGAGATGTGAAGAGCAAAAGTTCACTGAGAATTTTTAAATTATAAAGTTCCCTACCGACTATTTAAAAAGTACGACTACTATAGCTAATTCAAAGAGCGACAAATAGGAAAACTACATTCAACCGCACACGATTCTAAATCATGAGAGGTGAGTAAATATCAAGGAATGACTGACGACAGGTCACAGCGACACGCGACAGTAACAAATTTATCGAGATATATCCGGACGCTGGGACAAGAATGATCTATGTGTGTGGTCCTGGATAGTAAAGAACGACAGTCACAACGCCAAGACAGCGAGACGCTAAGCGTCTCTTTACTCCATCAGCGTCGTTTATTCGCTAAGTTTAGCATGAACACACGCACACAGAGGGCACCGCTACTTGCATGTGTGTTTCTGTACGCCTAGTTAGTCCAGTTCAAGGTAGGAAAAATTGGCGACTCTTATTAAACTTGTTATTAAATTTATTTAACTATTTATATCAAAATACAATTCGAATAAAATCATTAACGGCACTAGTAAGATTATAAATAATCAAATAAGTATGCAACAAAATTAGAGAGCGCCATATCTATTTATCTATTTATGAAAGACTCTATTCCGAAGAAAGTTCAATCTAACAGTAGTCCTGCAATTTTAGCTTTTCAATTTCAGAATATCGTCAGGATTAAGGATAAACAAGTACAGAATCATCAGATAGAGAGTTGAAAGTTGTTTTCCTCTTCTACGTCGATCAAATATTTCGAAAAAATCGATCCAACAAATAGTTTAACCGTGATGATTTCGTGAAGCAAAAAGTTTAAAGTATTGCTGTCCTCTTTTTAGTAAACAAATTCGAAGTAAATCTTATTTTAATCTTTTTGTGTACTGGCGCAAGTATATTGAACTGAGTTGCAAATTTATATATGTCAAGTTCCATTAACAAATAGACCAGGAAAAATATCATTAGACGAATGGTCTAATAAAATTGGATGACAACTTTTTAATTAACACAGAAAAGAGTACTAAATAGAAATAGCAACAGTTCATTGACATCTAACAAACACCTTAAACTCTAATGTTCGTGAATAAGAAATAGTGCTAACTATTGCAGAAAACGATGTTCTACTTTGATTATCAACTGGTTCCGATTTTTAGACGTTGCACAAGGTATCGTTCACAAGTTAATCAAAATATTTCCAAAGCAATATGCAGAGATTAGAACATAATATATCTGAGATAGGATTTTTAGAATCAAATAGAAAAACGAATATCCTAATTCAAAAGAAATAAAAGCTCGAGGGTCTTAAATAAGTGTTGCTAAATCCATTTTATTCTTACTCTGGAAGGATATGACCAAGAAAGATCAGTAAGAGAACAACGATTTGATTTGAACCTCATTAAATATTTTTCTTTAAATATCAACGAAAAGACTTTGTGTACCTTATGAACAGAATGTAAAATACCTTGGAATGACCATTTAAGCAAAAAGAGAGAAATTGTGTTAGGATTGATAAACAAAACCACTAGCTAAGTAACAAAGTACGAATTTTTACCCAGAAGGACGGGTCTACGAATTATACGTGCCTGCCTGTTTACAGCCCGCGGCTGGCTGCTGTCCTAACTCACTACTCCCATATTATCTAATAAATCTGGATGGAATGTTAATAAAACTAAACGTTTTGGAAGGCTGCGCTATTTCTGTATATTATGATAAGAAAGATTGGTTTAATAATGTTTCGAGGTCCAAAATTGTTGCAGTTTTTATATACTAGAAAATTTTGAAGGTATTCAATATCTAGAATTTTTTACTAATTTTTTTAGATTAATATTCATTCACTATAAATGCTATATCCACTTATTATTATTCTTCTAATTAATTAGTAATATTAATGATAATCTAAAGAATTGTCATGGGAAATAAAGAAATGTGTGTACAAAACAATAATCAGATCTACAATGCTATACGGTAGTGAGACATGGACACTAAATAAGAAAGAACAGACCCAAATTGAAATATGGGAACGAAAGATACTAAGAAGAATATATGGGGGCAAAAAGACAGAAGAAGAATGGGAAAGACGAACAAACAAAGAAATTTACGAAATATTTAACGAACCCAACATATACGAAATAATACAGTAAAAAAGGTTACAATGGTTGGGGCACTTAGAAAAGATGGAGGACTCAAGGACAGTAAAAAGAGTAGCTTGGACAACACCAGAAGAAAAAAAGAAAAAGAAATGGAAGGCATCGATTATAGAAGATATTAAGGAAAAAAGATCATTAAATGGAAAGGAAAAGCCAAGAATAGGGACTAATGGAAGAAACTAACCAGGTCATAGACCTTAACGGTCAGTTTCGAGTCTTATATATAATTGGTTGGATATGTTAACCAATGTGAATTGCCATTTCTGCCTACACGTTGGTAAATGTGTGTTGGTGAAGGCCAACTTCAGGAGGCTTATTGTTGAGATTTCAAACTGTTTTTCGCTTGGTGGTACTCTGTAAATTTAAATGCTCCCCGTAACGATTTTTTCACAAATGAAACCAATCTCTACACCAGTCCGTAGCATACTAACTAAACGCTTGACCAAGGTATGGACGCGTTGACCAACGTAATACCAGCACTTTTTGATGTGTACTGAAAACTTGACAACATTTGGGTGCGTTTTTTATTATCTAAACAAACTTAAGCCGTAAGAATTGACCAGTACTATTTTACAACGTCTTTAGTATAATATCTAGAAGATAGATACCTCGACACACCACTTTTGCTGGTCTACTATTTTAAATATTATAATCAAAGAAAAAATTGACATAAAATTGGAGAAATTGAAACAAATTGTAACTAAATAACCTAAAATGTGCAGCCTGGAGCCATATACAGCAACCCTCCATGGCTGCAAGCCGAACAGGTTAGGAAAATTATTTTTTTTTAATTTTAATTAGACTAGGCGTTAATTGGTCTCACTTTATCTATCTAAGTTGTCTCTCATGTATTTGTCTCGGCGCAAATTTGTCCTGCGTGAAACTGTTACGCGCTAAAATGGTGACGGATCCGAAAATGTGAGAGAGACGGAGCTACACTTTAAACATTCTCTACTCTGTGCATAGGCGTCATCGAAATAGTATTTGTTACGCATTATTTCAATGAATGCGCCATTTTGTACTGCGCTATTTTATCCTGTGCTGTTTTTCTCCTTGCGCTATTTTGTCATGCGCTATTTTGTCTGTCAACGCTATTTTGTCCTGAGCTATCTTATCCTTGCGCTATTTTGTCATGAACTATTTTGTCTGTCTACGTTATTTTGTTCTGCTCTATTGTGATATTTGTTTATTTTAAAACAATAATTTATTTAAACACTTATTTATTTTAAACAATACTATTCTAATTTATATATATTTCGAATGAATTTGAATCGTTCACTATTTATATTCACAGTACAATACTTTATTCTCAGCTGTCTATATATCACTGACTTTACTGTGTTCTTCCACCAATATTTATATATAAATTTCTAATTTTTGGTGGGTTCCAGAACGCTCCTCCATCAAACTAGAAATATTTGGAATGTACTAGAAACATTATCCCGTTCTTTCTCGAATAGTAATTGGAGGATTAGAGCATGACTGAATAATGAAATGGCTCACATTACATTATTTTGTCCTGCGTTGTTTTGTCACGGAGCCATAAATTAGATTACTAGTTATAATCTACCTACCTCACATTGGTTTTTTTTATAGTTTTGACATTTTCATTCACACTTAATGTACATGAACATTTTTCTAAATTTGCCTGGTCTAACAACATTTGTATTGGTAACTGGCATAACAATTAAAGATGTCGTCGAACCACTAATTTTAAATGGGATCCTGATCCTATTCAAAACCACGGTTTAGTAAGTATATCGAGTGTTTATTTTACGTAAATAAAAATGTAGATGTATTTCATTTTGTGCAACGTCCTCAATACTATATTACCCAGAATACACCTCAAAATGGAAGGTAAAAACAAACTCAAGAGAAGTCATCGAGAATTGAGAATAAAAAAACTGGAGATCAATCAATATAAAATCAGTCTGGCCTTCGATATTTGCAGCTTTAAATCAATGTTTATTCAAGCAAATGGGATTGGTTGGCTGCTTTCAACTTCATTACCGTGTTTAAATATTGAAGAAGAGCATAGGGATGCTTACGTATATTCCTCTGTTTGAGGTTGATATCGAAATGCAAACCGTTTGGTTCGAATATCAACATTTATGTAATTTATCTTTTCTAATGAGAAATTGTCCGTTGGAAATTATCCAAAAGCCCCATCAAAATAAGCAGAAATTGATTCAGTTAAAGCAGTAAGCGATTTTGAGTACAAGTTAATTACTCATAGAATCCAGAATTACTGTTTAAATAATTAATAATAATACTGGGTGTATCAGAATTAATTGCACATTTTTTGGATCATTTACAAATCCAATTGTAATTGCAAAGATTATTATGAGAGAGTATTGTTTTGTGAGTGTGTGAGGGGAAGGTTTGGCATTGGATGAGAGTATTGTTACAGGGATTGTTTGGTTATATTTACTAAAGCGTATACATGGTTTTGAAAATTATAGTAAGTCAAATCATCAAATAGGTAAAATTCATTATATTAGGGTTACTTCTTAAGTTATTAATGTTACTTTTAGTCAACTGATGACATTAAGGCTCAATAATTGTAATTTTAATTTCGGGGAGCCTCGAGATCTTCGAAACATACAGTAGCTTGTTCTATTTTCAATTTTCTAAATTTTTCGATTCAATGGCAATAAGTTCTTTATTTCTTTTTCTACATAAAACAGTATCAAAAGTTTCAATTTTATTTTTATAAATCCGAATAAATTTGTTTATAACAGTTTTCGACAGCTTGTTAGGTAAACGTTGAAATATTACCCCTCACTTGTACGATTTTTCTTGTCCCACTAGCTATGTTGAACAAAAAATTTATTACATCAACTGAATATCATTTTCTAGCATTGTTTTCTAGTACGAACTAATCAGAATTAGTAACAAGCGACGCAAATTGAAGTTATTTTTATGGATGTCCGGAACCGAGAGACTGTGTAGCACATATCCGGACTTAAAACAACAGGAAGTGTCTGGTACGAGTGTAGAGCAGCAGAGCGATGATGCGACAACGTTTGCATTTTCCCAATAGAAAAATACCTTTGTATTATTCCGCGAATTTTCTCTTTTGTTGGTCGTTTGGAATGCATTCTTAAACAAAACAAACGCCACTATTGGTGATCGTATGCGAAGTTAGAAATTGACAGCGTTAGTTTTTCGACTGGGAAATTATTGAGCATAGAGATGGAGATAACAATACCATTTATTATTTTTATTATGGAATGCTAAAAGGAAGGGGACGAATCAACGAACGAGGGTAAATCAGAAAATTTCTAGTACAAAACCGAAAAAATGAAATGTTTAGGGAAAATTAATCTACGAAACCTTGTAAGTCACATTTTAGGCTATTATAGTTTTTTATTGTCAATGATTTATAAATCCAATATTCCTTTAAAACTTCAGAAGCTTGTTCGGTGCCATTTGGTAAAGTACATTATTGTTACATGCCTTTGGAGCATATTTCATTTCGTTAACAGATAAAGGCTTTCCTACTAATAGGCAGAAAAGGCACTAGGAAACCTTAGCAGAATATTACCAAATATAGGATGGCCTCGAGAAGGCAATAGATACATACTGTGTTCGGTAGTGCAATCAATATTAATCTACGGTGCTTCGGTCTGGAAAAGATATACCGAAACAAGATAATGAGTGTCAAAAGAAAAGCTGCCCTAAGAATTATAGGCTCATACAGGACCGCTTCTACAAAGGCAGTTCTAACATTAGCAATAAATGTACTGGTAGCGTATAAAGAAGACGAATTAAGCGTAGGTAAACAAATGGCAAATAATCTATTGTTACAAAGATGGCAGGAATGGTGACAAGAAGAGGCAGATACAACAGGGTCCTGGACTAAGCGGCTCATACCGGATGTCGGCACATGAATAAATAGAAAACATGAGGAGCTTAGCTATTTCCTGGCACAAATGTTGACCGGTCATGGGTGCTTCCAAGCATATAGAAAAAGATTCCATGTAAGTGATAGTCAGACTTGTATATATCGTGATGAGGAGGAGGACACAGTAGAACATACAATTTTTATACGTAGTAGATGGCACAAAGAGAGACTAAGGATGGAAAATGTAACGTTAATCCTGAGAACATCATACCCAAAATGATAGAGAATACACGAATATGCGAAGCAATACAAAAGTTTACCACTGAAATACTTAAAAGAAAAGAAAAAGATATTATACAGAGGAAAAGAGACAAATAGTCAAGTATTGTTAAAAAAAGAAAAGGAAAATATGGTAAAAAATATAGCAAGAAAATATAGTAAGAGAAATCTGTTAAAAGGAACGTCAGTCACTGCTCCCTCCTCTTGATGAAATGCACAAAGCGGTCCCAGGAACAGCTACCTAGACCAAATCGGTGTTTTTAGTGGGTATACCGGCCTTGCACCCTTCAGCACCAGGTACGGGCAGAACCATATGCCTGGTGTCCGTAATGGATTCCCATCCAACCAGAAAAAATAGGCATGCAGCACAAAATGTGACAACATTTATGTTCTCATTTTCTTATTACCTATTGAACCCCTCTTTATCGAGATCATCTTCAAAGGGACTATGCTCATCTATTTTTAGCCTATAGCAATGTGGGTCACACCCTCATCCTCAAAGGGCACTGAATTCGAACATGACTGGCCATTGCAGTTAACTAATATTGTTGACAACTTTTCAGCAGCTGCATTTCTGTGTAACACTCCTTGGTACATTTGCAAGACAATGTCTTGAGAATTTCAGCTAGAGCTGAATCCTTGGTGTTTATGATGGGGAGAAGGCCAAGATCCGTCCTCTTTGAACGCCAGCTAAAAGGATCCTTTGGTATATCATGCAAGCCCTGGATTTGAAAGTATACCCTCAGAATATTTTGTAGCGAATTTTGTCTAATCTGCATTAGGTGAGTAGGGGGCTGCCAAGAATAGTTGACCTGCTGAAATGAGAACCTCAGGAGCAGCATATGCATGATGAAAAACGTTGACAGCCTCTTGCAATATCGTGTTCTTTTGAAGGAACACCCACTGATTGCATGTAGCCATTTAAAGTTTCGATGATTTCAGTGTTCGATGGGAATTGTTTCAGGCAAACCATTTGTTGAGATTCTGAAACGGAAAGAAATCAGATGAATCCAAGTTTGGAGAATATCAGGACGTGCTCAATTAGCTGGAATCGAAATTTGTGCAGTTTCGCCATAGAAAATACTGATTTGTGGGCCGTTGTATTATCTTCATGGTAAAAGACTTTATTCTTTATTTTAATAACGAATCATAATCTTAAATGTTAATCCGTTGAGATATTCTAAGAATACCTCTTTAAATATCAAGCCCAATGTGAACTACGATACATTGTTGCACGAAATTATTCGAAACAAAAGTACAACCAATATTTTGCTTTAGTTTCGTAAATATTTGCAGTTCAATTCCACTAAGATGTTCTACAAGAAAAATAAACGCCACTGAGTGCGATCGTTACATATGGTTGGGTGCTTCAGCCTCTTGTCGTGTAAACAGCCAGTGCGAAGACCAGCAGTTTACCGGATTTACTGCTACATAAAACGCCCAGTTCGTGCTCTCTTCCAAAACTCCACTCTGCTCTTGTTTGGTATATGACTACAGAAAACAGAAAAGTTTACTTGTTGGGGTTATATTGCCTGTTTTTAGCACACAGCGGTGGATGTGAGAGGATGAAATATTGGTTTTCTAAAGATTTTTTGGAGGTTATAAGTGTTTGTGCGTTTTGAAATATGGTAAGGGTTTATTTGATCAAATTACGAGGTATGTTTGATAAGTAAGTTTGATATATCCGCTTTAACCTGCCAGATTAAAACGAGAAGACCGACAAATTCGAAGCAGAAGCAAAATGAACTTTCGTTAGCAAAAAATAATATATTAAAAATCAGTTAACATATTACAGGAACATCAATATTTAAATTATTTTATCTTAAATCGGTTTTTATGAGTTGAAAAAAAAAATATTCCAGCGAATTTTTAAACTAAAAAATCAATTTTTGCTGTTTTTCTCGTTACTAGAGATGAGAGTACCATTCGCTACATTACTTATTTATTTGAATATGTAAACATTTTTAAACTAATAAAAACACTAGAGAGTTGTTATTTCTTAGACCTGCTTTGTTACTTATAAAATCACTTGAATTGTAGAAATAAGAATCTACTTTTCGCTGGGCAATTCTTCTAAAACATGTCCAGGGTTTGACTTCAAAACCATTAAGTGACACTAGATGGGAGAGTAAAATAGATACTTTAAAGATTTTATGTCGGAGGCGTATACGACGCCTTGCTAAGCGACGCGAATGAAGAAATTGATAATTTAATAAGGGACGAAGTTGTAATAAACAATTTAACTTTTTTGTGATCAATAGTTCTTTGGTATAAAATTTTAAACTGTATTAATCCAATAAGACTGTTGAAGATAGAAAATCATCCTATATGTTAAAAAATAAAAAGTTGTAATAGTTTTTTTTAAAGGATATGTTAATATTTGAAAGATTGTAGAGAGTTGTAAGAAAAATAGATTGATAAAAACTATAAATATTCGTTTCTTTTGAACCTTTTGAACATTTGGCGACCATGACAGGACGTATAATAGAGAATCTCAATGGTTTGAAGAAAGAAATAACTACTTTAAGAAGACTGTTTACTAAGACTTGTAGAGAACTTGACGTCTTATTGAACCTAGTCTGGATAAACCAGAGTTGGCGTATAGAATGGATTGATTGGAAAGCAAAGCCGATAGATTAATCCTTCTAGACGATAAAATTAAAGATTTACTATTCAATGATGACAAAGCAGTAGAAGATATAGAACATGAAGTAGAAACAGCTGAGATTTATCGTGAAGAATTCATAAAGCACAAGCGAAAATATGTAAGAATTAGTGAAGAAGAAACAAAACAAATTAAAGCGCATAGTATAGGTAGCAATAATGCGAAAATTGAAACAAAAAAGAGAAATTTTAAACTACCGAAAATAGAACTAAAGAAATTCAATGGTGAAGCAAAGAACTGGATAGGATTTTGGAGCCAATTTAAGAAAATAGATGAGGATGAAGAGATGGACAGAGAAGACAAGTTTCAGTATCTTATACAAGCAACCCAAGAAGGATTTGTTGCAAGAGACGTTGTCGAAAGTTTTCCTCCTTCAGGACCCAACTACGAGAAAGCTATTCTACTTCTTAAAACCAGATTCGCTAGGGACGAATTTCTAATCGAATATTACGTAAGAGAACTTTTGAATCTAGTCTTGAAAACGACTAAAGATAAAACAGGTATGTCACTTTCTACTTTATTTGACAAGTTAGAAATCCAAGGGCTTTAGAAACGTTGGGCGTTACCAGCAACAAGTATGCTGCTATGTTGTTTCCACTAGTGGAATCTTCGCTACCCTCAGATATTTTACAAGTTTGGGAGCGATATAGAAATGACGAAAGAAAGTATTTAATAGATGACGCGGCTATTCCTTCTTCTAAAAGCTCTATTAACTACTTACTCGTAAATATGTTGCTAGATTTTCTGAGAAGTAGAAGGAGCAGAGAACGAAGAGCATCGAGAGACCACCTTCCATCATCTTCAAGGATTCAACAGGTAAGTAATAGTCAAGAATTCCATACGGCTGCAACTATTTTTTCATCAGAGGACGTAGGTAAGAAAACTACATATCCTAATTGTATTTTCTGCGATAAGCATCATCAGAGCCAAGATTGTATTAAGGCTCAAAAATTAAAGCTAAAACAGAAAAAAGATATCATCAAAAAGAAAAATTGTTGTTTTGGTTGCTTTAAGCCCAATCATAATATAAAGAAATGTAAAAATTTTGTAAAATGTTTAGTCTGTGGTAAAAGGCATTATCCTATTATGTGTCCAGACCTTAAACCAAAAGAAACAATCGATAGAAAGTTCGAAAACACATGTAAACTTAATGTAGACAATGCACTCATTACGAACTCCTGTAGCCAGACACTGACCATTCCTGTTCGACTTATCAACCGGTATAAAACTAAAGTGGTAAGAGCGCTTTTAGATTCCGCTTCACAGCGTTCTTACATTTTGACAAGATGTGTCAAAGAAATGAATTTTCAAAAGGTTGGTCAAGAAACCATCATACAGGGTGTTTTCGGTAATAAACATTCAGTTCCACATGTTCACCATATTTACAACATTTCTGTACATAGTTTTGACAAGTCAGTCCATGTTAATATTGCAGTTCTCGATCAGACAAGAATATGTTCTAATATTCCATGTTTAAGAAATGAACAAATTATTGCTGATTTAAAAAAGAAGAATATTGTACTTCATGACATCGAGTTTGAATCACTAGACATAGAACTATGTCATTGGAAACCTTTACACAGAAGTTATCGAAAGTATTAATGAAAATTTGGTTGCAAACGAGACCCATCTCGGCTGGGAAAATCTTATCACTATGATAGTTGTAATTTAGTTTTATCTTTCCTGAACACTGAATTTACCATTGCAGATTTCTGGAATTTGGAGCTTTTAGGGATTAAAGATACTGCAGAGAATATAACGACAGAAAAAAGACATGAGCATGTACCAGAAAGGTTTAAGAAAACCATTATTCAACAAGAAGATAAACGGTAACAGGTTTGTCTTCCATGGATTGATGGTCATCCTGAGTTACATAGCAATTTGGATCTAACACAAAAAAGATTAATCACTACTACTACAAAATTAATAAATATTAACAAATTTTCTGATTACGAGGCAGTTTTTAAAGAATTGCTCCGACTTGGTATTATTGAAAAGGAACCAGAGGAACAGTGGAATAATAATGGCTATTATCTTCCACATCACGCTGTTATTAAAGATTCCAGTACCACGACGAAGGTTCGACCCGTTTTTGATGCCTCGACCAAAGACAAAATGGGCCATTCTCTTAATGATTGTCTGGAAAAAGGACCTAACCTGATTGAAGAAATCCCTTCAATTCTTTTGCAGTTTAGACAAAAAGCTCTTGGCGTTGTAGCAGATATAACAACAGTATTCTTACAGATTAGTTTATCTCCAGAGGACAGTGAATACCTCAGATTTTTATGGTGGGAGGATTATTCTACAAATAAGCGAATAATATATAGACATCGAAGGGTAGTATTTGGCGTATCGTCTAGTCCATTTTTATTAGCGGCCACAATAACACATCATTTAGATAAAGCACCGGACCATCTTAAAAACACAGCAGAAAAGTTAAAACATTCATTCTATGTCGACAACTGTATCACAAGTGTAGATACCTGTGAAGATTTAAAAAAGTTTATTAAAGAATCAACGGAGCTTATGAATTGCGAGGGTGGGTTCATAGATTCACAAGACATTTAGAATGTTACGGTTTTTAAAGTTTTAGGATTGTCGTGGGATTTCAAGAAAGATGAACTTTTCTGTGATGTCGATGCTCTAGGACAGATACAAGATATTTCATTAAAAAAGTAGAATATTTTAAGCATGTAAAAACTTATTAAAACCGTGTAAAAGAAATATGTACCTATAGTAATACGGATGACAGATATCACGTGCCCGGAGAATTAAATCCAGCTGATCTACATCCAGAGGCTGTGGAGGTAAACATTTACTAAAAAGTCAATGGCGGAAGGGTCCAAAATGGTTAAGACAAGAAACACAATTTTTTCCCAATTCTAAAATACTTTACTCACAAGTAGCAGATCTAGAAAAGCGGAAAACTGTTTTAACCACGGTTTTTTGCACAGTTGAACCATTTAGCAAGAGATTAGGTTATTTTTCAAAATACAGGAAAATTTTAAGAATAGTTCGATTTTATACTAATGCCAAGAATCCAAGAAATAAAACTCTAGGGAAATTACAATATAGAGAACTAGAGACAGCAGAAATAATACTCATACAACAAGAGAGTTTCGGATCGTTAGATATAAAATCTGTACATAATTTGGAAGTTTTTTGAGATGAAAATTGTTTACTGAGGGTTAGGACTAGGTTATCTTTAAAAGAAGATATCACCGATTTTAAATTTCCAATTATTTTATCTGCTAGCCATGAAATCGTTACAAGGCTAATTTTTAGACTTTCAATGCATGCTGGAGTTCAAATTTTAATAAGCCAGTTGAGAGACCGATTTTGGATATTAAAATTTAGAAAAACAGTTAAAAATGTCGTGTCTAAATGTATAATTTGCCAGAGACACAGTAAGAAAGCTATAGAGGCACCCTTTGCACCACTACCAGAAAATCGAATAAAAGAAGCTGCTGCCTTCGAAGTAACTGGTATTGACTACGTAGGACCACTAATTTTAACAGGTGGGAATAAAGTATGAATTTGTTTATTCACATGCGCCATATACCGAGCTATTCATCTTGAACTTTTAGATTTATAGCAAGAAGAAGACGTTTTTCCATAATCTATTCTGACAATAGAACAAATTTTGTAGGTGCAAATAATCAGTTACGGAATGAAATATTAACATTTGCCAGTATTAAGAGAATACGATGGATCTTTAACGCCCCTTCTGCTGCCTGGTGGGGAGGATGGTGGGAGAGGATGGTCCGTATGGTAAAAGAATTATTACGACAAAAGTAACAACTATTATCTATGAGTGTGAACAGTGTGAAGCAATCATAAATTCCAGATCACTATCCTATATTCCAAGCGATGAAGAACTTATCCAATTAACACCATTACATTTTATTCAAGACATTTCTAACAGTGACGTACCTGACCTAGACCACACAAACTATCAGACAGAATTTGCGTAGTCGATTTAGGAAAGAATACCTAGCAAATTTAGTTCATTTTCGTCAAAGGAAAATCTCAAAGATTAAAGCAGGTAGTGTTGTACTTATCGGATCTGATAATGTGAAACGAATAAATTGGTCCTTAGATAGAGTAGTTGAAATATATCCAAGCAAAGACGGAATTACAAGGGTAGCTAAACTAAAATGCGAAGGGAGATATCTTATTCGACCCTTGCAGCGTCTCTATCTATTGGAAATTGAGGAAAACTCGGAACTTAATACAGAAGAAATATTTAAAATAGATAAAGAAAAAACAATCAAACATCTAGAGAAGAGATTAAGAAAAATGAAGAAGGTACAAAAAATGTAAAATTGTGTCCCAAACCTAAGTGTTTCCTTAAGAGTATTGCTGTCTATACCAGTAATTGTTGCAAGTGGAGAAACAAGTTTTTCCAAATTAAAATTGATTAAGAAGTTTTTACGTTCAACTACAACGCAAAATCGTCTTAATGGGTTGGCCATTTTGGTGATTGAGCATGTTAATTAAAAAAAAATACTTTATTTTATAGTTATATTTTTATAGAATGTAAAATTTCTCTGTTTGTATATGTAACAATTTTTTGTACTTTCTTAATGAGTAGAGCAATAAAATGCACCTT
Organism: Psylliodes chrysocephalus; assembly: GCA_927349885.1. Classification (NCBI taxonomy): domain Eukaryota; kingdom Metazoa; phylum Arthropoda; class Insecta; order Coleoptera; family Chrysomelidae; genus Psylliodes; species Psylliodes chrysocephalus. Next base: position 3,573,444 of record OV651830.1, read on the forward strand.
ATACGTTTATTATGTATTAATATATTTTTTTAAATAAATGATTTTAACATAATTTTTATTTTATTTGAAAAAATTAGTTCGTGATCACTTTAGATAAGGCTAGAGCGAGTCCTGTACAAACAAACAACAGTTGAAAAGATGATTTAATGTTATTTATTCATTACAGTAATGATTTACGTTCCGATTTTTATTTTCTTTTCATAAATTTACTGTATATATAAATCATTTCCCAAATGAACCTCGAAGATGACTCAGGAAATTCCGGAGCGAAAATCCTGGGCCGGATAACGAATAAGAAGTTCTTCGCGACAATAGCACATTCGCAGAAATCATTATAAATGTTTTGAGCATTCCCTGGCGAATTGAGACGAAAATATACAACAATGCTAGAAAGTACATTTTGGGGACCGTTATCAAAGGCCTGCAGCTTCCTGATAACGCCAATACACGGCATCCAGCCAGAATGGAGGATGAATAATAAGAAAATGAGGTGGAGGTGGATGTTGGAGGTGGAGGAGCCCATTTAATTTAGCCGCATCTTTTGTTGTACGTCGCAATGGAGCGCCAGGAAGCCCCACGTACTCGGGGGATGGTAAATTTATTACATCCGAAGCGGGATCTTTTTTCGTTGCGTACTGATAATGAATAAACTTGTTGGGGGCTTCGATTTTGTCGCAAAATATTTTGCCTTATTTTGTGTAATGAGTGAATATTTAAAAGATAGTTTAAAATAGTGACTAAATCAGAATACAGACGGATCACAAGCTAACTGCGAAAGGTACTCAAAACCAGCACATAAAAAACTAAAATTTAATTCTGAACGCAATTATCAACGAACTTTTCAGAGGTTGTGAAGGCAGTTATACAATCGATCTTTACCTTCCCATAAGTACTAGAATCGGGCCTAATAAAATGAGAAATATTGTTACGAATAAATATAACACCCTGTGAATAAGTATGTTATGATTTGTAAAGTTTTGTCCAAGGGCAGGCGCGCTAAATAGACAAAAGTGGAAAGAAGCACAGAAGAAATCCTATGACAGATACCCTGGGACCAGATAGAAGTGAGCTGGAAGAAGTTCCAACTTTCCTAGCCCTTCCCGAGGATCTATTAAGGGACCTGATACTAATATTTCAAGCTCTGGAAGACCCCTCAAGTGTCCCTATGGGAGCAGCTGGATAAATGGCGTGCTACATAAGGCACACAGCAGGAGTAGATAACCTCTTGGCAATTCCCGACACCTGGTAGCAGAAGTCCTGTTCTCAATGCACAAGGAGCCCTTGTCCGGCCATCTAGGCATAACAAAAACATTACATAGGGTTACGAGCAGGTTTTACTGGAAAGAGAAGTACGTCAAGGGTTGCAGCTATTTCCAAGCGAGAAAAGGACAAGAAACAAGGAGGCCAATGGGCCTACTCCAGCCTTTGGAGGTGGGGCAACCATTCGAGCGGGTAGGGATCGACCTACTCGGACCATTCAGGAAAAGTAGGAGTGGAAAAACGTCCATCATCGTTGCCACAAGGTGGGCAGAAACAAAAGCCCTTAGCAGTGGAAAGGCTGGACCTGTGGCTAAGTTTATATTAAAGAACGTCGTCATAACTCGGCATGGATCGCCTAGATATATGCTTAGCGATCGAGAACGGACTTTTATGATGGAAATGGTCACAGAGTTGACAAAGGTTATAAGTACAGTAAGTCATTTTACCACCCTAGTACCAATGGACTGACAGATAGGTTTAACAAAACCCTCGCCAATATTCTATCGATGTATGTGAACACCCAGCAGACCGACTGTGATGAGTATCTTCCCCTGATGACATCCGCTTACAACACCACGATACTTTATGCCAGAGAACCTATCCTGCCTACAGAAGCAACCCTAATGCAGGAGATAAAAAGCATGGAGATCAAACAAATTAGGGAAAAAGTCCTATGGGCACGAAGCCTAGCGGTGGAGAACATAGTTTTAAGCCAGGGGACAAGGTAAAGGTCTTCACATCTATACGGAAAGTAATTGTAAATTGTAAACGGGAGGTGGTCCACGTTACCCGGATTCTGCCGTATCACGATCCTTGGACACCAGAAGTAACTTCATAGGACGTCGAGGATCTGTAAATAAGAGAAAGAGAGCTAAGTAAAAAAATTCCTAGAAGGCCCAAACCCCAATGAAAGGGTTGAATCAGGAACAATGGCATGATTGTGGCACAGGAATGCTCGAGAAGGCAGCTGAACGCCCACAAATGGCAACTGCGCCTAGGCTACAAAAAAGAAAAGAAAAAAAAATGTTTATAAGTAAAGTGAACATTTTACTACGTATATAGGTAATTGGTAAACATAGATACATTCTAAAAAACTTCTTAATAAGATATTTTCGCTAGTTTAGCATTAGAATTTAAGATTGTTCGGTTAAAGAAACTAGACAAAAAGTAGTAAAGGAAATAGAAATGGAAAAGGAGGAGTCCCTGCAACATTGCAATTTTTTTCTTATTTTATTTATTTTAAGGGTACATTAGGGTCCTTGCGACTTAAGGGCTCGCTAACCATACAGTATTAACTAAGATGATTTGGAACTAATATGATTTTTCTGCATAGGTTAATCCAGTTGATATGGTTCGTACAGCAGCCAATGTATGTGTTCAGTCTAGTGGAAGTCTCAGCGGGGACATATTGAAAACCACTCCCGGATGTGGTTATTTATGAGGCACCTATTCCGCTGGTTTATGAGGCTAAATGGTTTGACCACGCTAAGTAAGAACAGAAACCAATAAAACTACACTGCAGCTTACAGGTGGAGAGAAGAAACAGTCAAGAATGCATCACGATGCAGACGATAGCCTCCCTCCAGGATGCATTCGTGGAAGAATTCAATACTTTATCAAGGAGCTGAAGTCCGTTAGCCATCAGAAACGACTTAAAACACTCCCAGAAATACAGATACAAAAGGGGGATTGGATTTCCTTGGTGATGGTCTCTCCTGGTGCTGCTAGCATATGCTAGATTCATTAGTTATGGATGAGGAAAGTTTACAAAAAAGTCTTGCAAAGCTCACAAATATGGTCTTCCAAACAATCAAGTCAACTGCAGAGAATTAAGAGTCTTTTAGAAAATATAATGAAGGGGTTTCCACCTCGTTCAAGATCCTGGAGACCCACATAAAAACTATCGAGAAGACCTTTAGTACCTATAGGGAAGGGTTAAAGGAGTACACGAGTGGGCGGGAGGAATTTTTTTTTAGAAATACAGGAAACTCAATTTTAGAATATAAAAAATATTATTTACCTTTCTAGGGCTGTCAAGCGACAGACAATCCTTTCTTCTTGTCGCCTGCATCAAATCCCGATCAGTGTCCTAGACTCATCAAGGACCTTCAGATGCTCAGGGAGGAGTTGCTAATCTCGAACCAGGATCTGGCTATAGGCTTATCGGATTTGTAGCACTACTATCAAGTGCCGATTTGCGATTGCAGCTTTTCAGAGAAGAAGATTTTTGTTCATGAGGTCATCAGAGTGGTCATTGGTGGAACTCATCACAACGCCGTTTGCTTGGGAGAACTTTACGTATAAGATCCAGCAAACAACTATATTTCTTGCAATTTATAATGCTTCATCACTAGTGCATCCGCACCAAGTAAGGCAAATATTTAGGGAGGGGTTACAGCACTGTAAGCCTTTCCATGATAGGTTATGTTTCGTTCATAGGTTTTCAGCTGTCACACTCCAAGGACCAGGATGCGCACGAAAGCTGTTTGACGGTGATACGGTCAACGAGATAAGTCATTATTGCCCGATGAACTGCTACAGGTCGTCATCTGCAATCATCACCGAGGTCAAGAAAGAGGTGTATATGATAACTCACCCCAAGGCAGATAGGGTGATTGATAGAATGTCATGGTAAACCTAGAAATAAATTAGCATTATCTATTTATAATTCTCCAGGCGCTATTGCAAACTCCTTATGGGAAATAAAGAAATTATATCCCCCAGATACCCATGTTTTGGTGAAATACCAAATTCAGCGAATTTTGTACACGTTCTTCCTGCAGCTTGGTCGAATCATTTATCTTAAATCCCAATCATAAAGTAAGCCCACCAACTTTTCTTAATATAACTGAATGTTTGAACCCCAATTGGACGCTGCATACGCCTAAATTACTCCTCTTCTACGGAAACAGTGCAAGAAGTTATAGATAATATTAGAGAACTTACCTCCTGCCTCTCGGTTGATATCGGTGAGCACCATGTAGATACCATGTTCTTCATATGGAACATAATTTTAAGTTGCGGTTTAATTTATTTTCTTTTCCATAGGGGTAACCTGTTCGCTTTCATGGCAGTTCCACAGGCAGCACAAGCCAATACAGTTTGGAATGCTGATCCTGGCGGTGATACCCCTCCTGGGATATATGGTGGTGAAACTAGTGCTACACTGGAAAGAGTACAGCAAGGCACAGCTCCTAGGAACAGAAGAAGGTCTGTAATAGAGATGGCAGAGAAGCAGCAGAGCATATTGGATAATGGACAAGCCCATTCCTGCACTGTAAGAATCCTGGGAGAGAACACCACTAAGGGAAGTTCTTCGTCCTAAGGCAAGTGCAGTGGAATTAGTGTGATTGATTGTATGTATGAGTTATGAACGAAACTGTGGCATCTTAAATCATATTTTAAATGTTACTAAAAGTATGCAGCCACAGTTTAAACTTTGACACAGGTTCCTCCACAGTATTACCTGGGAAAGCGCGCCCAGGCTAATTAGAAAAATTATCACAATAAATAAGTATATAATGAGAGATGGATAAACAAGAGGATATAAGGAGAATGCCTAACGAATAGATGAAATGTATGAACGTCATAGTGTAAATGTAATTAACGTGAAGTGGGTGTGAAGTTGAGTGAGAAAATGTAATTTCTTGGGAACCTGTGTAAGGAAGAAAAAAAAAATAGCCTTACACGAGTGTACTGCATAAAACTGAGTCTTATAATGGTCTTATACATCTACATAATTATGTGATTATATGACGCTAAAATTAATTCTTATATCAAACTACAAGGATTTGATTTTTACTCCTAAATAATAATTCTAGGTATTTTTCGGTAGGTATTATCAAAAATTTATTATATCCCATTAGAAAAAATGTCGGAACTTCATTGGTTGGTCGGCGGTTGGACGATTAGTAAATTTAATTAGGTTTATTCGCATGACCAAATTGAATTCCGCACGGTGGTTACGAGTTCGAATTGCCGCTAGGTGGTCCAGCTTTTATTACTGTAACACCTACATGGGGCAGTTCGAGTAGTTACGGGACAATGTAAGTCACGACGGTTAATAGTACGTGCCCTGCGTACTTAGTTTCATTAACAGAAATTGTTGGAATGAATGAGAAATGGTAATTATTAATTTATTTAATGTCTTTTCAAGCCTATAAGATCGTCGGCTGTAAAAGCACGGCCATGCCTGATACAAAATAATAAAAACTGTATATATAAATTCATAAATATAAGGAAGTGCCTACATCCACATCAACTTAAAATCTTGTGTAATTAGAAAGTCATTTAAGATATACTATCTCTTATTGACAGACCAGCTACAGATCTTGCAATTCTGTCTGTCAGTCGAGATACATTTTCCGATTGATTTTTTTCTGAACTTCGTTTCATGAAGACGAATTTTCATTTAGAAGAACCCTTAGATTATTTATGATGAGTAAAAGCTATAGTATTATTTGGTTTTATACAATGAGGAATTTTATATTTTTGATGTTACGTTTTTATGGGTCGAATGTTTTAAATATATTGGTTTCTGTAAAATAGTTATATTTTATTATTCAAAACGTTCGTCTCATTCGTGAGTAAGTAATGTTTTAAACTAATATTTCGTTCTTTTATTGCTTAATCAAGTGTTATAACTTTTAGCCCTAGATATTTTTGCTCATTTTAACCCCCCTTTTTCTTAGTTATATTTTTATTTCATGAATGCAGTCATTAGAGCAAGTAATCATCGTACGTACCTAGCTCCCTTACTAAATTTTAATGAAACCAGTAGTTTATTAAGTAGAAGCTATGAAAACACGCAACCGGTATTAATTATTGATTAATGCTAATGGACCGCGCAAAATGTTATCTTTGAGTTATCTGTTGCTTTACCAATAAATATGATTCCTCTTACATGACTCGCGATAGCATCTAATATATAAAATTGATGGAAAAAATTAATAAGTTTGTCTTCTTCGTTGCCGATCTACAGGGTGTATATATAGAATTTATTAATAAATAATGATAGATAGGGATTCTCGATTATTTAGCTGGTAGATTTTTTTAAAAAATATTTAGAACAAAAATTTGTAATAATTTACATTAATAGTATTAAAATATAAAGAATTGCACAAAAATTCTAAAAATATAATCCAATAGGAAGCTCTTTATCTGTCATAAGTTATCGGTTGTGACAAATTTAGAGCACATAAAACAATTGTGAGGCCAATGGTTACGTAAATAAAATGAGGAAAATAAACTGGAAATAAGGGAAAGAAGAATTATTTAAAAAATATTTGACGGTGCTAGAAAAGCAGAAGGCTTAAGATTAATAATGAAGCATTAATCTAGTTTAAATGTATCTAAACAAAGTTTCAAATTTTGAAAGTTCTTGCATAGGATAGTAGCTGGGCAATCCCTATTTATCTCATTAATTATATTTATTTCATAGAATACACCCTGTATAATACCGATATAAAACGTAATAAAAGTATTCTCTTCATCACGAGAGATATTACTCGATAATATTTCATTCGAATGGGTAGGCGAGACTTTTTATTAAATGTGGTATATTAATATACCTGCTTACCATAAGATTCCTGTACAAATTAATTGTCCATATAAATTACTAACTTGTTTATGATTTTGTTTACTTGGTTATTCAAGGTTTAAACATAAAATATTCAACCCGGTCTAATGTTTTCAAATTTGAAGATGAAAATATAAAAAAATCATACTGTATATATTATTTCATAGTAGATTCATTAGAGTTAAATTATAATTAGTTGGAATTCCTAGAATAGTTATCATTGATCTCTAGAATTATATTCAACTAAGTTTCATTTCTTGTAAATCCAACACTTTCGTCACCTTACGCCTTTTTTGCTGTATTAATTGTTTTATCTTACCTTATAAATAGGGGTGACACAAATTTAAGTTTCAGTCTATAACAAACATAACTTCAATAATAAAATATATTTTTAAAAAAGTCTTTAGTGTTATTCAAGATATAACAGTAGCCCAGTCAGTAGGATTTCTCAGCACATTTAGAATACGAACGTCCTAAGTGTGGTGGTTTCCTAACCTTTAAAAAAGAACAACGCTTAAAGAAACAACATTTCCACTACTATAGACGATCTCTCCGGCATCAGGAACAAGCAATTAGCCCCCCTGGTGTAGCATCGCTCACGAAATCTGACTTCATCTGAGTAGAGGGAAACAAAAACATCATTCACGTAAAAATCTCTCTTATTTTAAGCTGGTGCCATTTGACAGCTCAATGGTGTTCAAAGGCAAGTATGTCTCAGTACTACGGGAGTCAAAAGAACGACTACAACAGTATCTAATACCACTATTTATATTCATTAAAGGCGAAGTCAGGTTTGTCGCATACAGACTATACAAAGGTTTATCACCCATAAGCAGTTTACATGGAGAAGAGTTGGAGAACGACATAATAATGGGAATGCCTTCAGACGAAATGCTTACAAAGTATAGCTTTCAAAAGAAATATAAAGTATACCAGAAACGTGGCCGGGAGGACCTCTTATTCATGCAGAATTCACCTGGTATACATACAAAATCTATAAAGGTTCAGGTGTAGGTATATAGACTACCAAACCAAAAACAAGAATCTCACTGGGTTTAGGTAAATATGAGACAGTATTCCAAGCAGAAATAGCAACAATACATCACTGCGCAAAAGAGGTATTAAGACAAAAGAGAAATGGAAAAACCATTGTCACATACTCGTTTAAAATACTCAGTTCCATACATATACACTCAAAGCTTCTGTAGGAATGTTTGGAAGTCATAACAGAGCTGGATAGTCAAAACAAACTAGCTTGGCCTCAGAGAACATAAGGGCAACTAACTCGAGTAGGAGCCTCAAAGGTTCCTATTGGGCCAAAACCCTTATGTGGTATTACAAAGACAACTTTTAGAACATGCACAAAACAGTGAATGTTTAAAAATCTCAGGAATTGTGGAAAAATTTACCAGGACAGAGATAGGCAAAAGAGTTCTTAAAAGGACCATTACCTAAAATAACCGAGCATCTACTAAGTCTTAATAGGAAATGTAATAGAGTACAAGTAAGTCTATTAACGGCATTGTAGGCTTGACAAAAATAGGTATATTATCGGTCTGATAGAAGAGACCTTGTACCGATTCTGGCAAGAAGAACAGAAAACTGCAGAGCATGTATTGTGTTACTGAGATGGTCTATCAATTCTGAGATTCTTTACACTTGGAAAAGAAAAACCAAGGGTATTTAGCTATGCCGGAGAACTATTTCCTAGTCTATGAAGGATATCCACAAAGGCCTGAAAAGGTCGGGGGTGACCACATTGCTCACAGTCCTAATTAAATCTAAAGTACCAGTGACGTGCATTTAAACATTTTATCTATTTTTAGACCTTACCTGATGATGAGGATTTGATCCTCGAAACCGGTCGTAATAAAATACTCTTGTGAGATCCTAAGGACCACCTTTGTTTGATTTACCTTTTTGAACTTATAACTCACACATGGCTACCACCTTCAACTTTAATTTTATCTATGGTTTGCTGGTAGAAAGTTAAGACAGAAAAGCTGTTTTTTCCATTCCTACTTTGCTTTATCTCCCTTATTTCAAAGTTTCGGACATTAACTTATATAGCAAAATGACCTTAATTTCCATCGTTCTATCACCTCCTAAAATATTTGTACTCCTTTTTGATTCACTTTGTATAGAACCAATTTTGTTCCAGCTGCATTAGAATAACTAAACTATTTCCGATACAGAAGTACTGTCCTATTTATTTCCATCGCAGTTAATCCAAAGTTCTAGTAAAATTTCATAAATCTCGCCGGTCTTCTCTAAGGCGTATAATTTACCAGAAATCTTAGCTTTGGATTAGTCTGAAGTATTGACGGTTGATATAACAGTTTCCGATCTTACTTCCCCAATTTCCTTTTCTATACTATACGAAGCATTATGGGTACATTCATCCCTTTGTCGGTTTCGGTCTACAGAAATCAGAAATTCCCATTTTCTTTATCAACAGTGGTGTATGTAGAGAGGTCAAGAGGGCAATCAGATATATCAGGAATTATATACTTGTTTCTTTTTAGAAATAGTTTCGTAATATATGTCAAGAAAATCCTGTATCCTGTATCACGTCGATGCGCTTAATTTTTAATAATGGGTATTTAAAATGGTGATAAATAAAATTTTTAGTCTCCATGAAAACGTATTTAATTGAAAAGAGCTACTAATTAACCCACATTTGAGCAATACAATTTAAAAACTCAGTGAATCATGAAAACGAGTACAGAAGAACATTTATAGATACTAGTTATTATATATTATACGTTTAAATATAATTAATTATATTATTTATTTATATTAAAAGCTTATTAGCATATTTGTTTATATTATATGCATATTATTCCATTATTTCCAATTTTTTAAATTTCCGATATATATATGGCTGTTATGTATTTTATTTATAAAACCAAAAAAGTTTGCTACGCATATGATCTTTTTTCCAACAGAAATACCCTTTTTCCTTATTACTTTAATCATAGAAACCATTTGGTACAATTCATCAGAAGCTTTTGATATATCGGGAAAAGTAATCCTATTTTATCTTTAAGGCCACGATGAAAAAAAAAAAGTGTAAAGAAAATATTACTGTTACCACACATTCTTCTGAGAAATATTGATGACTTATATTTCGAGGGATGGATTGAATGAAATCATTTGTCTGGGTTTTGGGCCAATATCTTCGAATTGACAAAGCGGAATATATTTTCGGATCTATCTATATTGGGCCACGTTTATAGTCTAGTAAAAATATAAGAAAACTGTGTCAGAAGTAGTGAAAGATTTTTTTTTTAAATATGCAACCGACTAATACTGTTTATGAAGTCGCCTCCATATTTATGTTTAGATAGGGGAGGGGTTGCCATTTACATTTTTTAATAAGAGACGAAATTAGGAAATAGGTAAGCAATATTTTAAAACTTCCCCCTTGATATAAAATTTGACGTGTTTTTTATTTTTCTTTTAATTTCAAGTAAAATAAATAGTAGTTATGTGCTATTGTTTGTTTAGAATTCTGTAGTGAATAAACCTCGGTATAAATCTAAAATTTTGTTGCTCTAGATCGACAAAGCTGTCACTTAATATCAGTTCGCTAAAAACAAAAATTGCCTAAAAAATATATATATTTAGTACAAAAATGATCAGGTCAACACTTCAAGTTTGCCTACCGATTCACCGGAAAATGCGTCTGATTCTTTTTACTTTCCCGTAACCAACCCTGTTTGGAAAATCGAAGAGTTCTATGATGACAAGGTGGAATTTTAATAAAAACTTTTTTCTCGGGGACGAGTATCAGTGTAGTAGTTATGAGCCTTGATGGGACTAGTCAGCCGTTCAATTTTATTCACGTCACATCAAACCGAAATTGACTTTCTACCCAGCGAAGCGATAAAATGCTGGCAGGGGCTAGTGCTCGAGGTTTTAGAGCTTTTTTAAATAACATATTTCAATATAAAGGCGAAATCGTCAAAGTTTATTCACCAATTTGAATTTAGTTAGGGCGGGAATGTATATCGCGTTCCGAAGTTTTCAACTCTACAGAAAAGCTCATTTTCAAAAGGATAATATTGATCCTGTAAATCGGGAATTACTGGAATCTCATACTTTTATCGCGAAAATATTTTTATTGCAGGATTTTATATTTAGAAAGCAACTGAAGGGTTCATTACAAGTACTGGACATAATTATTTTTTTAAGGAAAACGTTTTTCGAAACCTCTCTCTTGAGGTCTGTTCTTGCTTACAAATAAATACAAGACTTTTTTGATGGATTATAAACTTGCATTGATTTTTTTAAAAGAACGTATAAAACTGCTCAGATAAAATTGCTACTACTACGCTTTTTATGCAATCAATTTTAAAATCTTATTAATTAAATTATAAACGTCCATTTGAAAACGATACGCTAAATATACAAAATCCTCATAAGTTATGAAAGGTATTCCAAAAAATCAGCATAGAATAACCGAGTTACCTAACCAATCGGGATTGTTACCGCAGATGTTCACGGCACATTCTCTGAATATTCAACAGTGACAACATTTGCAGGGGATCCCAAAACATCATCTGCATGGAAATTGTCGATAAAATTTTGAAGTGGATAAGCGCTCCATCATGAATTTACGTGTAGTCCGGATACAATCAATACGGGGCGTGGACACAAACATACATTCTTATGCAGTTTCTTGAGAACAAGTAGATATAAAAATAACAGGGAATAAATTAAATTAGTAAATGAAATTGATCTCTTGATCGGTATAAGAAATAATAATCTTATCTTTAACCAAGATTCCATCTAGAATACACCATTACTATAGAGTTTTATCTTATCTTTCATAGTAGAGGAATGACACTACTGACAGTGACAGTTTGTTTTATTTGGTACAATGTTGCCAGAATATGTTTCTGTTATGTACCAGATTTTTCGAATTCTATTTGCAGTGACATCTAATTCGTTGAAGAGGAAAAAAGGGGGTCTTTATAGGTACAGTCTGTTCGCTATACTTACGCGGGTGTCGGATTAACAAAATTATGCAAATTAGTCATTGACAACCAGTTCCAATAACCCTCTTCCCAAAAAATTAGGTAAAATTGTCCTAATGGTCAGATTTAAATTAAAATAACATTAGGGTAGGTACTAAATTTGTTAAAAATATTGCAATTGAATTGATTCTTTACAAGTGTTGACATTTAGTCCGTCAGATAGTGACAGGTTTAGGTGCCCTATTTTCGCATACAAGCCTCAAAGAGGGTTGAAAAGTACATCGATTTTAAGTTGAATGAAATGAAATTTACGAGTGGCTGCTGGGGATAACACATGGAAATTTCGATTTTCCCTAACAAAAACGAAAGGTTACTTGTTACCCATTTTTTCACACAAGCCGTTTTCACTATATGATTAATTAATTGAACTAGGCTTCGGAAAACCAAAGGCTTTAATGTTGTAAGTGGCTAAAGGGTTGACATAAGGGCGTAATCTTCTAAGGAAAAATCGAGATTTTTCCGATTTTTCTACACAATCCCATCGAATGTATGAAAACATACGTCGTCACTAGTTCGAAAAACATATTTTCTTGAAAGATCCGAATGTATAAGTGCATTTTGGCGTCGGAAAATATTTCTGATAAGGAAAATCGAATTTTCCATGTGTTATCCCCAAGAGCCACCCGTAAATTTTCTTTTATTTTACTCAACATCGATGTACTTTTCAACCCTCTTCGAGGCTTGTATGCGAAAATGGGGCACCTAAATCTAATTGTATGTATATTGTAAATTTTGTGGAAATTTTAAAAATGCCTAGACGTGTATTAGATGTAGATAGTCTAATATGTAGTGCACATAAGTATTTTACGGATGAAAAAGAAAATGGCGGTCCTTTAAAATCGGTAATGTCTGTACAACAACGCGTATGCGATGCTCAAGGAATTAGTAAAACCAAATTAAGAGGAGTATTGCAAAATCACAATAGTAAACTGCCGAAAGAAGATCACCGCAAAACTCGCCCATCATTGAAAACGAAAGATATTCCAGATGGAAAGAAATTTGAAATTCGTGATACCATTTATCGAATGAGGGCCAACAAGGAACATGTTAAATACACGCAAAACCAAAAACCTTTGTTGTGGATCAGATTATTGAAAGTTACGGTCATCAAGTTTTACGTCTGCCACCGTATCATTGCCAGTTTAATCCCATCGAATATATATGGTGAATAGCAAAACAATATTATGACAGCATATTGGGCCTAATGGTTATAGTGACGACGCAGTTCGGGAAACTTGGCGAAAAGCATTTTCAATTGCAACTCCAGAAGTGTGTCGAAACAGTATATCCAAGTGTGAGAAACTAATAGAAGATTGGTGGACGAAATAAGTCCAATCGTAATAACAATTAATGGTGATGACAGTGATGATGATGACGATTATGATATTTTGGATGATAATGACTGATTTTCATTTTTGTTGGCAAGTTCAATTTTTTTATTTTTCATTTGAAATTATCTACATGGAACTAATTTTTATGTTAGAAAATATTTTATTTGAGCTAAATAACCCTCTTATTATACATAGACCATATTTTCTGTGTGAAGTGTAATATGAAATTATTATTAGGTTTATAATAGTCACATTAGACTCCATTAATGAAGAAGTTTAATTCTGCTCTCAATTATACAAAATATTCTCCATTATTATTTAATTAAAAAGTTGTACATTATTTTTCATTTCATTTAACCAGTTGATATTTCCCCAAAGAACAGGTCAAACTTTCGGGTACTTACCTGGAAATACTCATAACATTTTTAATCCGAAACACGCGTAAGTATAGCGAACAGACTGTAACTGAGGGATTGTTTGGTGACAGAAACAATATTATTAATTTTACTATTTTAATAATTGCATTTAATTTTATTTCACAAAGTAATGTAATGTTCTGCCGCGGCCGAAGTCAGTGAGGAACTGTCTATTAGTTTCTTCCCTGTCTACCTGCAGTGCCCCCGTTGGATTCTGCCAGTATTATAATAAATTATGATATTTGAATTGCTATTTGATTAGTACTTAAATAATAAATCTTTACAAGCACCTATATATATTTTACACGTGAACACTACTGCACGCCGATTAAGAAAAAGTACTAGATTTTGCTTCGAGAGTACCAGATTCTTCGAGAATGTACTACATCTAGTACAATTGTGAATTGTACTAGACTGGCAACACTGCGTGAGCGGCGCGCCAATTGATGTGTTCTTTGCAGTTTGAAGGATCAGTTGGCGTGTTGTTTGCTCTGTTTAGCCTATATATATTCACAAAATCCTCTCGCTCGTCTGGGCTCACTCATCATTATGCGCCACAGACATATTATACAGGTACTAGTAGGTATACTGGGCCACAGAGACGCGATCATCCAAAAAATAGAAAATAACACGTATAAAAATATTAAAATTAAATTTATATTTTTATGTTATTTATGTAATTATAAAATAATATGTTTTTGTGAAATTTAACTGGGTGTTCATTGCATAAATGAACCAATGGAGAAACCGCCCCTGGTGTGTATTGATAACTTTCTCTTGGTCGATTTATCATCCTTACTTGGATTTAAATGATTTCTTTATTCAGCAGTTTTATGGTATCACTTTGTTCTTGAATTTTTTAAAATTCTATTTTCTCCAATTCCATGGCTTTATCCTTAAATCTTGGGTTTTTCTATTTAATCTTCCTATGTCCTATTGTATCTTTTTGTTGATTGATATATAACTATATCATTAAAAATAACATTAGTAATCGATATTAAGTTAAAAGTTTGTTTAATTTTATTAGTCGTTGCACAAAGAACGATTTGGAATCCATTAATTTGGAAAATAATTAAAAATTCAATTTGGGTTAAATTTTGAATGGAGGATTATTGAATATTTTCCGGGTGAGATGACAGGAACTGCCGCACCGCAGATATATGCGATAATTACTTTTGTCCATATTCATTAATGTGAGTGATTGCTCCGATTAATTGAAAAATGCATTTATAATGAACCGAATTTACATACATTTTAATTGAAAATAGCCTCTCTGTGCATACTTTAATACAAAATGATTGTTTTCGTACTAAATTATGTAAAAATTCAAAAAAATTTAGTCACAACATTGTATTTACCAAATTTCACCATGTAAAAACCTTTCAAATTTGGTCATACCTAATTTGCATTTTCTATAGATAAAACTAAATAATTGGACAATTTAAATTATGTAAAATTTTCATAAGAAGCTCTGCTCGTTCCGAAAATATTCACTCGTTAAATAAAATAATGCATTTCATAACTGGTTTCATAAATAGCTATTTTGTTAGATAAGAAGCATCTATAGCAGTGCTCCGCAACCTTTCCTCATCTGAGGCACACCAAACTGCTCCCTAGAATTTCGTGGCACACCAAAATCTAAAATATATTTATAGCAGTGGCGTAGCTAGGTCGGGGGTCAGTTCACTCCATGTATACTAATTATTTATGGATGTCCAAACTACCTTAGTTTTTTTTATTGTTTTAAAATGTGAAGAAGCCCCTTTCAGATTTGGGGCATCAAAATTTTCACTCAGGACATAATACATATTTTTTTTTTATTTTTTTTTATTATTCAGATAGAATGAAAAATACAAATAGGTACATACATGAGAACTATACTAAATACTAGGTAGGACAGGTAGGTATACTAAATTTACTTCTGTTGACACGTCAATAGTAATAAATATTTTGACATGATGATGACTGATTAATGTGATACCTGCGCTTGCTTCGTTGAACACAAAAGTTTTATATTCGGCTCAATTTTAGACAGCGCAACTCTCATTTCTTGGTCAAGATCTTTTAAGCATGACCGTTTATCATTTTTAATTAATACAAGCGTTGAAAAACTTTGCTCACATAAATATGTTGTGGAAAACGGAAGTAGTGTGAAGATGTTCTTGTCGGTGATGCGTGGATATTCTGTCTTGATGGAAATCCAGAAAACATCTAACGGAACTTCGTCGAATTTAAGTTTTAGGGTCATATCATTACTTAATTCTGTGAACTCCTCTCGAGTTTGCAATGGCAGTGCTTCCGTGGAACTTATTGCATTGGTTGCGAAAGGATTTCGAATCCAATTGTATTGTTCCGTGTTGATAGAATGGAAATAGTATTCAAATTTTTGTTGAAGCATACTTAAATGTTGTTGGGCCAAATCCACAATCAACTGCTTGTTTTCGATCGTACTGTGGTTGGTCCTGTGATACATTTCTAGACATCCTTTTTGCAACTGTTCCTGCCAAAGTTCAAGTTTCTTTTTGAACCCTTGTAATTTATCGGAGCACGTCAATATATTTTCATTCCGTCCTTGCATTTTTTTATTAAGTTCATTCAGATGTTCGAATATATCCGCCATGTATGCAAGTTTGGCTATCCAGTATTCAACATGAAGGTGCTGGCATAGATCGTACATATCTTGACTTGAAAGAAACTCACGCACTTCGTAGCGAAGTTCAAACAGTCGAGCTAAAACTTTTCCCCGGGATAACCAACGAACTTCTGTATAAAACAGTAAGGATTCATGTTCGCTTCCCATTTCTTCACAGAGTATTCCAAAGATTCGCGAATTTAAGGCTCTCGATTTAATTATGTTTATGATCTTAATACATTCATTCATTGTGATCGAAAGCTGTTCGGGCAAATTTTTGACCATCAATGCTTCTCGATGTATGCAGCAATGTGTAATTTGTATTGACGGATTTTTTTTGTTTTACACAAGATACAAAACCTTTCTTACTGCCCATCATTGCAGCAGCACCATCTGTACAAATAGCAACGCAATTGGTCCACTGAATATTATGTATTTTAAAAAAATTATCAGTTACTTGGAAAATTTGTTCACCGGTAGTTCTCTCTGGAACCTCCTTACAAAATAAATAATGTTCTTTAATAGAGTCCTCGTCAACGAAACGTACAATAGCCATCAGTTGTGCTTTATTTTTAATATCGGTTGATTCGTCGATTTGAAGCGCAAAAATTCCAGCCGAAATGATTTTTTTAATTAGTGTTCCCAAAATATCACTTGACATATCTTGGATACGTCTTTTAACAGTATCGGCCGACAAAGAAACTTTACTCACGTCCTTAACTTCGTTTGGCCCAAGCATAAGTCTAACAATTTCCATGCATGCTGGTTTAATAAGCGTTTCACCGATAGTGTGCGGTTTTTTTTTGTTGTGCAATTAATTTTGCAACAAGGTAGCTTGCTTCTAATGCCTTTTCAGAAACCGTAACCGCCGATTTCATAAACTGCTTTTGTTTCTTATTTTGATCCAAGCGCCGTTGGAAAAATTGAATGTCTTTTTTGACGCAACTGGGATGATTTGTGATCAAATGACGGTTTAGTTTGCTGGGTACCATTGCTTCATTTGACAACTGTTCACCGCAAATGACGCATTCAGGCTTTGGAGCCGCTTCGTCGCCACACCAAGTGAAACCATATCGAAGGTAGTCTTGATTGTACTTCCTTTTCAGCACCTTTTTTGCAGCACTTATGCTGGAGCTTGTGCTAGGTTCTTCGTCATCTGCTCGTGATTTCAGCAAAAATTTATCCATATTTGAAGCACTATAGTTATTTATAAAAGTAGATACTGCAACAAAACTTAGTCCAGTTCACTTATTTATAAGGCACAAGAATTTATTTATATAGCAATTCACTATTTATTTCACTCTACGATTTATTTGTTTGCCCGCGTATTTATCTGATTCACTTGACTATTCGACTCTCTCTGAGTCTCTGAGCGACGACAGGCGCGCTTATATAGGCAGTGGCGATGTTCAGGAAAACATCGAGTCGCGCCTCGAACGGCACGGATCTTTCTAGTTTAGTCGCCTTCGAGAATCAAGCCGCCGCGCCGCGCCGATAGACGTTTACCATCGGCGCTGTTGTCAGATTGCTTTATTTTTCGCGGGTCTCGCTACAATACGAATCTGATTCGTATTGTCTGCAAGAGCGGCACACCTCAAGTCGGCTTACGGCACACCAGTGTGCCGCGGCACACCGGTTGCGGAGCACTGATCTATAGTACACAATATTATTATTTGAACTTTTTCCAAAAAGATTTCATTACTTATATATAGTGTCCTCATGGAAAATTATAAAAAACTGTAATTTCTTTCTAGACAGTCAAATAGTCACAATTATTATCCTACCAAGTAGGTTAAAAAGAATAATTTTTATTTCAAAAAGATATTTTTTTTAGAAATATGTAAGGAGTCAAAAATAATTACTATGCTTTACCTTGGAATCTAGATGATTCTAGATATTAAATTTTTTTAACGGTTGCGCTTAGGTATCTGAATAGAAAAGGCATTTCAACGAATATAAACTCCCAAATGCAAATGCCACCATGATGAGCAATACAACTAATATAAAATACCCAGATAATACCAAAAATATTCCAACTTTTGGTATAATTCCTAAATGAAATTAAAAGTTGCCTGTTATGAAATGTTAGTAGAAAGGAACTTCTAACTGATATAACCTTAAAATTATGACAAATAGATGTCTGGGACGTGTTTGGAAACAAAATCAGATACGTCATGAGCTATTACGTGGTGTAGTGTCAAGAGTATAATTAATTTAATTAATCAAGTTCTCGATAGTTTCAGGAATTTCGTTTGAGGAGTAAGGGATAATTAACAAAACAGAGAGACTACATACCATACCTCAATTAAACGTGATATATGGATATAATATTTATAAAGAAGTATAGAATTCATGAGATTGTGTGAGAAGTTTTTAAAATGGCCCTAAAAAAAATTATTCAAAGTTTTTGGTGGTTCTTTGAATAATTCTTCGTTTAAAATCATAATTTTTATATGTTGTTTTCTTATTGGTTACCATAAAGTAAAAAATAACTGAGTAAAGTAATAAAATGGGTTATATCAGGAAATTATATTATTACATTTTCATTTTAGATTAATTTTATTGAAAACCAAACTATTATTTCTCTTTACACTCTTTTTTTTTCTTTTTCTAGTAATGAAATCTTCCATATCACGTCTGATCTCTGTGGTTTACTGCATCCTTATCCCTAAAGGTTTCAAAGATGTTTTTAGCTTTGAGACTTCCGTTTTTCTCAATACGAAGTCCTATTTATTTCACTGTCGTCTTCTAATCTCAAAACTAATTTAATTTTGTTTGTTATATTCCCTATCTATTTATTTATTATCTAGTTTATCCAATTTTGTAACCAAATTAATTATATATGCATTTCACTTCAAAAATTATTTTAGATTTGTAGTTGATTTGTATATAAACTAACTACAAAGAAAAAATAGTACACATTAAATATTTTTGGTCCTTCGAGCCGCAATATTCTTAAATAAAAAAATTATATTTAATAAATAAATTTGATAATGCTTTATTAGAAAGGAAGCCGTGTACGTAGTGAAACAGAAAAAGGCAGAAACGCAACAAAAACAAATGAAGTACAATTGAAATCATTCACGTCTAGTTTCAGAACTCCGACGTGTCAGTTGTCTAATAGATTTCGGTCGCACTTAATAACGTTACTCTTTCTACTTCAACACCAGCTTCTACCATTAGTCCAAATCGACACACAGACACACAGAATGTAAGAGACTGAAGAAAAATAATGCTACAAAGGCGAAATGAAATATATCGACGGCCATTCTAGTCGACACCAGCTTTATTATCTTCGACCCCACGCGCCATGTCACCAGAGAGAAGATGGACAGGGTAGTCAACAAGGTGGACGAAAGTATATAAAATTGCATTTTTATTCTGTTGCCATTTTTTGTCTGGAAGGCTTTTATAAAACTGTATAGGATATAAAAAGGGCACATAGAAGTTAACTAAGTTAGCGAAAGCGTTATCCGTGTTAGAGCATATCGTTTTACTAATTTTGTTGTTTTTAAAAATTTGCTTTCTTCTTTTCTGTTTGTAGACAAGCTATGTTATTGTAACAACCAGGTAGCCCAATGTTCCATTTTGTAACTACTGATAGGTCCTTAACTACTGTTGTTAAGGACCTTGTTATATTAAGGGATTAAGGCAGCAGTGTGACCAGTCAAAGGGTCCTGGAGTCTAGAAGGAACATCCATTCACCAGTGGCAAATAAAAATAATTATTTAAAGTTTTTTGTATCTGCAGAAAATTATATTTCTATATATTATCGTCCACCCTGGTGGAGGACTTGTTCCACCGTGCCAGAGTCCGACATTCTA
The DNA here is from genome assembly GCA_927349885.1 of Psylliodes chrysocephalus. Taxonomy (NCBI): domain Eukaryota; kingdom Metazoa; phylum Arthropoda; class Insecta; order Coleoptera; family Chrysomelidae; genus Psylliodes; species Psylliodes chrysocephalus. The sequence goes on from OV651830.1 coordinate 3,593,527, forward strand.
TATGAGATTTCCTGATGGAACTAATTGGTTAGAGTGGAGAGTTTATTCTATGTTATCTACCGGGTGTTATCGAGAGCTCCAGATGCATTGTCTTTGAATTATTAAATTCGTGTGCGCAAACGGCATAAAGTATTCCTAGGAAGATGGATGTTTCTTGGTTATTACCACTGTTCCGAAACTAAATTTTATATCGTTCTGTTACGAAATAGAAATTGCCGGTTTTATTGCGATAATAAATCAAAATGATATATTAGTAAATTATAAGAATGGGTGAGAGAAGGAAATGTAATAATTAAAGTAGGAGGTATAAGGGAAATAGACAATATACACAACTGTACAATTCACATTATATACCAGCAACAATGTAAACATTTTCAAGCTGAATTTTTTTGTAATATGAATGAAATTTTAATGAAAACTTCCACCTTAAATAATTTTAAAGGTAGGGTCTTTATGAAAAAATATCTCCTTCACATGGTCACCATAAAGGTTTTTTTAATGGAACATCCTGTATATTACTGCATTTTTTATTCACCTCTAATATTTAATTTCAAAAATGTAGACGCTCTGTCAGATTTTCTTCCTCTTCAACTTTCCATTTTCCAATGTTTCACAATTTTCTGAGGTCACAATCACATATTATTTTTACTCTATAATCAGCATTCCATTTTACTCATAAAAGTTATTACAAACCATTAAATAAGATGAGAAGGAAAAAAAAATAAAAAAAAACTTTTCATACCCCACAAAGGTGTTTATTACGTGACAATCGAAATAATTATTCATGCGATGCCAAAGCAGAAATTATGAAACTCATTATAGAAAAGCTCTTAATGCTCATCGCCCCTCTTACATTCAATTTTGAGTATGGAAATTAAACTTTCATTGCCGAACAAATAAATACAACGAGGCGATTTAAAGTGTAATCAAAGTTTGTAAATTGCTCATTGTTAAATTTAAACAAACTTTTCCTGTCCTCAAAGTTAAATCGATAGAAGAATAAAAGAGCTTCGAAACGGCAAACATTAAAGTACAATTTATATCTGCTTGGAGTTGACGTCATTTCTTAAAATTTACTTAGGATTATACGCTGAAATATGCTTTTCTCACGAGTCGTTCCAGTGACGGATGAGAAGAAGGGACTGTAATAAAAATTATCCTCTCAAAAAATACACTAAGCCGATTTAACGAGGGTTGATCACCTATTAAGCCGGAATCCAAAGGCGCGTGGAGTGGCACTCCACGATGAGTACCGTCGTCTGTCGGTAAATCAACACGGTTCAAAAAGGCGCGGACGTTGGCGCGCAACACGCACTTACAGCTCCAACGGCGCGCCTAGGAGCGTGGTACTGTCAATGCCGTGGTAACTTTCACCATGGAGTGGTCTAACGAAGTGGTGTTAGAATTTTTATCATTCTATGAAGTCAAGCAGATTATTTTTTGTCCTCTTGCCATCCTGTAAACTCCTAACATAACATAAAAGGCTGAGGCAGCAACGATACGCGTCCGCTCACGGTTCATCTTTTCGTGCAATTAAACCAAATTATGAAATTTTTATCGCCAACACTGCCGTCGTAAAACAGACTGCAATATGCACGTGTCCAAGTCTGCGCGATCTAGCCCAATCGGATTAGGTGAAGAACAGGCTTGAGATTCTGAAAAATTCGAAGCAGCAATTTTCCTTCGGAATTCGTTGAAGGGGGTCTGTGGTAGTCTAAATTCAAAAAGTTGGGATTCCAAAGTTGTCGTTACCTCCGCCAGTTTTTACAAAAGTTATTTAAAATTAAATTTCCTACAATTCTGCTTTTTTTTTGTACGATCGATTTTTTTCGATTTATACCCGAAAAGAGGGGGTGAATTTTTGGTTATAGAATAACTCGTTTATTTTCAATTTTACGAGAAAAATTGTTATAAACAAAGTTGTTTAAAATTAAATTTCCTACAATTCTGCTTTTTTTTTGTACGATCGATTTTTTTCGATTTATACCCGAAAAGAGGGGTGAATTTTTGGTTATAGAATAACTCGTTTATTTTCAATTTTACAAGAAAAATTGTTATAAACAAAGTTGTTTAAAATTAAATTTCCTACAATTCTGCTTTTTTTTGTACGATCGATTTTTTTCGATTTATACCCGAAAAGAGGGGATGAATTTTTGGTTATAGAATAACTCGTTTATTTTCAATTTTACGAGAAAAATTGTTATAAACAAAGTTGTTTAAAGTTAAATTTCCTACAATTCTGTTTTTTTTTGTACGATCGATTTTTTTGTATTTATCCCTAAGAAGAGTGGGGGTGAACCTAAGTATTGTATTGTCACGTTTATTATTGATGTTGTACCATTATTTTTTCTGTTTGTTTTTTTTTGCTGATTTTCAAAAATGTTTACCCCCACAACTTTGTTTATAACAATTTTTCTCGTAAAATTGAAAATAAACGAGTTATTCTATAACCAAAAATTCACCCCTCTTTTCGGGTATAAATCGAAAAAAATCGATCGTACAAAAAAAAGCAGAATTGTAGGAAATTTAATTTTAAACAACTTTGTTTATAACAATTTTTCTCGTAAAATTGAAAATAAACGAGTTATTCTATAACAAAAAATTCACCCCCTCTTTTCGGGTATAAATCGAAAAAAATCGATCGTACAAAAAAAAGCAGAATTGTAGGAAATTTAATTTTAAACAACTTTGTTTATAACAATTTTTCTCGTAAAATTGAAAATAAACGAGTTATTCTATAACCAAAAATTCACCCCCTCTTTTCGGGTATAAATCGAAAAAAATCGATCGTACAAAAAAAAGCAGAATTGTAGGAAATTTAATTTTAAACAAATTTGTTTATAACAATTTTTCTCGTAAAATTGAAAATAAACGAGTTATTCTATAACCAAAAATTCACCCCCTCTTTTCGGGTATAAATCGAAAAAAATCGATCGTACAAAAAAAAGCAGAATTGTAGGAAATTTAATTTTAAACAAATTTGTTTATGACAATTTTTCTCGTAAAATTGAAAATAAACGAGTTATTCTATAACCAAAAATTCACCCCCTCTTTTCGGGTATAAATCGAAAAAAATCGATCGTACAAAAAAAAGCAGAATTGTAGGAAATTTAATTTTAAACAACTTTGTTTATAACAATTTTTCTCGTAAAATTGAAAATAAACGAGTTATTCTATAACCAAAAATTCACCCCCTCTTTTCGGGTATAAATCGAAAAAAATCGATCGTACAAAAAAAAGTAGAATTGTAGGAAATTTAATTTTAAACAACTTTGTTTATAACAATTTTTCTCGTAAAATTGAAAATAAACGAGTTATTCTATAACCAAAAATTCACCCCCTCTTTTCGGGTATAAATCGAAAAAAATCGATCGTACAAAAAAAAAGCAGAATTGTAGGAAATTTAATTTTAAATAACTTTTGTAAAAACTATTTTCCGTGTAAAATTGAAAATAAATGAGTTATTCAAGATACAAAAAATAACCCTTTAAATCAAGATGGCGGAGGTAACGACAACTTTGGAATCCCAACTTTTTGAATTTAGACTACCAGAGACCCCCTCCAACGAATTCCGAAGGAAAATTGCTGCTTCGAATTTTTCAGAATCTAAAATACTAATCCGATTGGGCTAATCCTCATGCGCCGTGGGAACGGTCCGACCCTTTAGACTCAACTCACAACCCAGGATTGCCACTACACGTGCCGAGGAGTGCCACTCCACGCGCCGTTGGATCCCGGCTTTACATGCAACCGTAAGGAGTCTTTATTGCAGGCTTCCTTCATCATAATTCGGCTCCAGTCTGCCTTCTCTCATGCACCTAACCTAACCATCTTAATTTTCTCACACAGTCAAGCATCCTTAAAGGTCCTTGGTTCAAACGGAATCAAATCAAAGCTGGTCTGGAACTGACTTAAATTATTAAATGATCTGGCGACACAATAAGGACATAAAGGTATCCAAGGAAATGAAAATGTTGATGAAGTTATCAAAGAGAGATCAGAACTACTATTTACCAAAATATGTGTTTTGAATAAGCATAACGAACAGGTGAATAACCCCTTAATATTAAATTCACTAGCAACAGATAAGAGGATACAAAATCTTTGTAAACATCACTCTCATAAAAATGTATTCAATATATTTTATTAATACTTTCATAATACTTGAAGAGTATATAATAAATATGTAAAGGATGACCTAGATTTGCCTTCATTCTAGTACAAACAAAACGTTACGGCACTGATAAATGCCGTATCCGCCTCTTAGTTCTTTGCTAAAATTTCAAGTTTTTGAATTGTTCCATAATATACGTACGTTTCGCTCGAATATTTTATGGAAAACGGAAAGTTTTACATGATTAATTTTTGTTTTAAATGGTTTTCTTTGTGGAAGAACATCAATTACTGATAATTGTTTCAGGAAAAAAGTTTTGTTTCAATAATTACTGAGTCCCCCTACCTATAGGGGCTTAGTATTGCATTTGTGTCGACGAGAATATTTTCTTATCCCTCTTTTTAAGAGGGATAACGTTCTGTATGTCTCTTATTCAAATTAAGTATTTATTAAGAAGAAAAACACAAGTTAAAAAAGTTACATAGAAACAAATATTTATATTTATTTAAGAAACTCAAAACTCAAAACAAAACTTTATCATATAAAGTAGAATATTTAAAAATACTTACCTTTTCGATCAAAATCGTTATCAAATAAAATATGACATTGGTAGGTACCCAAATAAAATTTAAAATAACTCTGAAACTTTTTGTTTTCTCTCAGTATTTTTTGAATTAAAATTAAAATTAAAAATTATAATTTTTAAAAGGGTCAAACGTTCTCGCAAGTGAAGAACATCCAAAAATTAAAAAAATTGAGTTGTATTGGTCTTGTTTGAAAGCAGCGATATAAACAAATGGAAACTATCTAAAACTAGCCGTTTTTAAATAGTTCTAACGTTAAGATGACACATTTCAGATCCCAATAAGTACCTTTTTTACATTCTACGCTATTAAAACGATATTTCTGGCAAGACGATAGAAAATATATGTAAAAATCAGACCAACTTTAAAGTATCTTATTTATCAGTGACATTGTAGCGAACTCAGCATCAAAAATTAACGTTGAAGAAAAACTCCCAACTTAGACTGCAGCGGAGCGCGATGCCGTAACTCAACTTCTGTATAATTTCGAGGAATAGAAGCAGCAAACTTATTGTTTTAAACTCGCAGGCATTACCATAAAAAATTCATCTAACTTCAAGAAATACCGCAGCTCAAGAAGTTAATTTTAATGAAAAACGAACAACGAATGAACGTAACACCGAACCTGTATCTTCTTGTTTATTACTTTTGTCAAGTCTCGAACGGTAAACTACATTAGGGGGTTGGAAAGTTAACGCATATATACTTTAGGGGTGGATAGGGTTAGACGATAATTCAAGAACTATGTTTAATTATTAATAAAGCAACAACAGTGTAGATAGATACGGCAAGTAGTAGAGTTTCAGAGATATAAATTACAAATTTTAATTTTAATGTTTCCTATTGGAATTATACACATCTCAGTCAGAATCAAAATAATTTAAATAAAGTCAGATGGCGCTGTATGTCCTCTCAGACAATAAACATTGATAAATACGGTTTTCCTATGACGGTACCCTGTCCCTAATTTCGCTGAAAGTCTATAAATTAATCATAAGTTTAATAACGAAAAAAGAATTGCTGGTTCTGATTGGTTCATGTCCTTTTTCACTTGTCTATTTGGAAAGCTGAAGGTGTGTCCCTAGGGCTAGGTGAGGGCATGAACCGTGTAGACGTAGGTAATTACTTCAAACTTCTGCAAAATACACTGGAAGAAATTTATGAAACCTATAATGTCGACGAAACAGGTCTTCAACTAAACAATCGACCAGGGTCATGTTTTAGCAGCAAATGGAGCAAAAGACGTTGTTACAGGATAAGACAATTTCATGTAATGCCGAGGGCTCTTTTCTTACACCAGTATGCGTATTTAAGGGCGAAAACCTAAAGAACGAGTAGACTGATTTAATGTCACCTGGTGCAGATAGTGTCATGTCTCAGAAATCAGTCTACGTAACATCAACAATATTTTTAAATTGGTTTACAAATCATTTTTTACGACGCTAATAACGAAAGAAAGATCTGGTTAATTCTGTTCTTGTGTTGAACTTTTAGAAACAGCTGAAGCAAATTATGTTATTTTGTTGTACCTGCATCTGCATACCAGTCATTAAAAACCTTCTATTACCAAGCTTAAAGAATGGATGTAGGGTCATCCCGGAAGAAAACTAGGGCGACTCCAGTTTGGTGACTCGTAGCGAAAATCTGGAGAAAGTCAGCGATGCAATGACATAGTTTTTGATCAAATAATAATCACCAAATCAAAGGAAGACATGAGAACACTCCCACAAGTAAGGAACATTCAAAATACAAACTCTACAATAAAGAACGTTGAACAGAAACAAGAAGTAACTGCCCAACCCCCAAAAAGTCAAATTATAAATGATCCGATGGACCCAATACCATGCATTTATAAACCCAAAACTCTAATATTTATTCGGCTTAGAATAACACTCTGTAAATTATAAATTTAAATCATTCTAAACCTGTACGTGCATTGAAGCGGAATAGCTTCGGAGTTTGCATTCTAGAACCTCTTTAGCATTGTTAGAGGAGAAACAAAGCGTAGGAGTTCTGTTAGTGCCAGTCAGTTTATTCCCGTAAAAGAAAAGACGCTTTTCTTTTTTTTTTTGAATCGATTATGTTTGACTGTCGCAACGTGTTGCGTAAGTGCCGACACTTCTTCAAAGGAAAAATAACTCCAAAATGCCGAGAAAATTGCATTTTTCCTATCCTACGACCCGTCTCCGATGCTGTTTCCTATACAGTCAGGTCCTCTTTTGACAGAGTCGCACTCATGAAAATTTTCAAAAGGTATTTATCCAATGAATGTATGTCAATCTACTTTTCGTAATAAATACTTAATTACTAGGTACTTTTTAAATGACAGTAGTAATAGTTGTAAAGTAAAAAATAGTAAATATTGCCTATCTTAAAGACTAGATGGCTATTTTGGATTCTGCACCCAAAAATTACCAAGGAACAGTTAAAAAATCGCAAGCACCAAAATGTCTATTAGTTTATGAATCAATTAAATATAGTTCATCCTTTATCTTAAATATACATGTATTGTTTGACATTTTTAATAAAAAAAAATTGTTTAAAAACTGTGTTGAAATTACATTCAATATGTCCTATCTGCATGGCAGATTAATCTAAATCAGCATTTAACAAACAAAAAAAGAATAAAATACTAAATAGACACTCCCTGTATAAACCAATTATCCAAAGTTGTGCAATAACCACCCGTTTAACTTTCAAGTAACCTTCAAAGACACCTGCTACTTCGCGAACAGTTAAAGCTAGTCACACGAGATTTTTCAACCAATCATAAGACAGATCTTAAAAACAATAGTCTCGCGTGCAATCATACGAGACTAGAGAACCAATTAGAGAAAAGCCGGTAAGCCGGTGCGAGTTGACGAACAACGGCAGCACAAAACTAAAAATAACTTTCGCTTTGTCAGTCGAACAAGCAACAAGTCGCAAAAACTTTAACCTAAAAAGCCGGCATTCGCGGTAATCAATTCCAAGCATTGTGCGATTTGATTTATAAAAGCTAATATGTAAATTATCAATAACTTTATGTAACAAAGTTGTAAATGTGAAAGTATCAAGCAGTGGATAAATCAAAATCAAATGTAGGGTGATGATTTTATTTTAATACACCCAGTGCTTCAACTACAACTTCAAGAATATCTTCCAGAGGCTACAGGGTGGAGCATAAGGCCTTCACCCCAGGTAATCTATTTCGAATACAGTCCACCATGATCGAAGGCAGTATATGTCAAGCCCAATAAAGCTAGAGTAGAACAAACTGTTTGTTCCTAAATTTTTTATATAGTTGCTGCAGTTTTGAATTTCCATAATTTCCTCTCCTTTACTCCTTTCTTGGTTTTGTTAATAATTTAATAAATTGAATAATAAAATTAAATTTAAACTAAATAGTGAAACTATGTTCCATATTCTATTTTTAAATACTTTCTCTAAAAATACTTTTTTATAAAAAACTCAGATACGTTTATGACTCATCCCTTCGTTTCTTCTGAGTTAGAATAATAAAACAAGGTACACTTTCAAGAATCACAAGAAAAGAAAAGTACGCAATTTACTTCTTTCAAACCTACATTCTTACATTCTCTACCATTTTAGTATGCGACAAGCCAAGATTGGGTTTGTATTATTTTTGTTATATAGAGAACGTACACTGAGACAATTTACATATATATATTTACATGGGAAAATGTGTTATTTTGAAACAAAAAAAAAATAGTTTATAAGAAAGATTAACTATTAATAATTCATAATGTTAATATAGTTAATATACTTAATGTACTAAGCAAATTCCAGATGGAAAATTTTCTAAAAATTAATTTAAAAAAAAACTTTACTAATAAAATTTTTATCTACTGTGGTTACATAAGTTTCGGTTGTTCCACAGTTAACCTTCAGGTGGTAGCTAGTGGGTGGATGGCTATAAAAATTCTGGAAATAGTAGATAAATTCAAGGGCGCCAACTGCCATTAGAAAGGATTATTATACAACTTAAGTACTACGAATAAATTATTACATTCCAATCTATTGATAAGATAAATTAAATGATAAAAATGGCATCGTTAGTTTTCAAAAAAATAAAGTTTAAAAGATTATAACAGCAACCTAAATAACGTTTTACCTTTTTTCGGTTATTTGGACAAGGTGAGTCGAATTTAAAGCCTAGTAATTTCAGTTTCCTAATTATTTATATAAATCTTAGAGGATATTTATTACACTCCTACCTTCCACTTCACCACTCGACTGCAGCGACACTGAAAAGCTGTACGTGGTTGGGAATAGTTACACATATCTGAATGTTGTGAACTGTTTGATGAAATCATCTGATTATGAACCATTTTGAAGATTTTTATTCGTAGTAATTTTATTTTCACCCATTCTTACCGTAGATCCTTCAACCCTTACCTATTTGGTGTCTTAAAACTTGCACCAGGTATAACCCAAGCCTGTTCTTTCAAACTTTTTTTTATCATTAATTGATTAGAACATTTTTTAACAAAACTTTGATTCTAAGTGTGCCGATCTCGAATCGCTTTCCAATCAAACCAGTTAGTTTTTTTTTATCCGAAACGGTCAATCACAAGCCCATTCAAAGCTTATCTACATCGTATATAAACTATTATTGTTGTTTTTTGTATTGGCTTATCGAAGTTCCGAACGACTTGACGATCATCGGTCCTTGGATCTTGACAGCGCTGATATCTTGGCTGCATCACGGTCTGCTCTTGGCTTATCTGAACAATGCCAGTTAATTACCGAACTGGCTACCTGGCAGTATTGACGTTTCGTACCGCCGATGTTTGCTCGACTCAATGTTCTTTCGCTCACTCTCGATACTTATGGCCGGAGAATGTTTTATCACAGTGATATTACTTATTCTGTGGTCATATTAAAAGTGCAATTTTCGGGTTTGGCAGGTGAAAAATAAAATTAACTATAAATTTGTTAATAAATTTAACAACATACCTATCTCAATGAATGTATCTATTACTCATGTACAAATCCTATATTCGAAAAGAAAAATATTTAGAGTATAGTATAGATTCTTTAGGTAGAAATTTTGACACATTAGATTGACCTAATAATAATTGTACTGGAAAAATCTACTGTCAAGTCAAGTTAATTTTTGTAGGGCCAACTGCAACTTTGCTCTTTTTATTGAGTCAAAGGCTTGTTTAAAATGAATAAAAAGCATTTATAATTCTATTTTGTACTCATACGTCTTTTCCATTGGCTTTGGACATCCATCTCGCATGATGAGTTACTCCAGGAGCTTTAAATGTGATATGATAAGTTTGCGCACCATTTAAAAATATATTCCAAGAATTCTTTATAATCATCTCGATGATGGTGTTCCTGAAAAAGTTCAATAAATCATGTTTTTAAGAACTTAAACGGTTGAAAGCTCGAATTGACTGGAACTAATTAATTAATCAAAAATAGTTTATACATTGAGTTATTCGGAAATAAATGGGAATACAGCATCTCTTTTGTCCATGACTTTATCACGTATGATTTCATTGTCCAATCCAGTTATGTGATTACTTTGATCAATATTTTTCCAAGTTTGCCGGAATCGTTCAAACGTAGAAACATTTGAACCTGACGTTGCAGATAAACATGTTTGACATGCTTTCTGAAGAACTAATTCATAAACATGATGTCGGCAAGGAAAATAAAGAAATTTCTTTTCAAGTATACGTTCCAATATCACACATGCACCACTGTGCGGTCCTATAATAATAAACGTAATAAATTAAAACCAAAAAACAGTCAAACTTTAACCCAAGTTTCGTTCACCTGTATTGGAAGCCGTTGTATCGAAGCATAAGCCTTTTATCGCGTCTGCAATACCCCAGTCATCTAATGAGTCAATTATGGACAAAGTTTGTTGCTCTCCTGTCCCGCTTTCGATTTTTGGTATGTTGAGTAATTTGAGCCAAATACAACAACTGCAAGACTACCAACTTTATCATATCCACAAACGTCAACAAGAAATTTCGTATCCAAATGAAGGAAAAGATTGTTCGGACATTGGATTTTGTCTTTCAAATCATCTACAATATCTTTTCTAGCTTCTAATTGACGCCTTCAAATGGTACTGTAGCTTAAATTAGTATCACCAACAGACACTTCTAATAACTCAGAGAAGGCAGTTATAATATATACTGCGCTTCTACTGCTAGTATTAGTTCGATCGAGAGCACTCACTACTGATTTTCAAGATAGGAATCTTCTAAATCTGAAGCGAATCGTTTTAAGTCATTGGAAAATAATGAAACAGCTCATGTTCAGGTGAGGAATGAAAAGAAACAACTTACTTGCAGAGCATACTTTGCAGTTGAACGTCGAAGTCGTGTATCTTCGTTTAACAAAGTTTTTTGTCCAGTTAAGAATTGTACTGATGATTTCTTAGAAATATTAAAGAACTTTTTTTGCAATATAGTTTTATTTTTTCGGGATTTCAAAAGATTTTTCCATTCCCGGAATAAACATTCAATTTTGCCCACAACATAAAATAGTTTAATTGAAGGAATATCAAAATCACTCCATATTTTTAATACGTCCTTGGCGACTTCTGTAGCACTATTCCGAATAGTTAGGTGGGGACTTATGTTTATAAAAGAATAAATTTAATATTTGTCGTTTTGTTGTAAGTTTACGCTCACTGATTTTACTAGTTTCAAAACCAACTAAAAATATTGAATTTCTAGCTATCATAATTTGTAAAAAGTTAATTGCACTTTATTTTTACTTATTTTCAACTAAGTGACAGGTGCTCGATATGCAGTCCTCGTTCCAAATTTCAATGGTCTCTGCTCGTTTGATATCTCCTCCATTACCTTCCAACTGGTTAGTTAGATCTCCGAGCAATTACTAATAGAGGGAGCGTGAAAACGAGTTTGTAGGCGATTGTTGTGTTAGCAACATCTGTAGAGGAAGTGAGGAAGTGGGCACAAGGGGGAAGGTAAACATCCTTCTTGTTCAGTGGCGTATCATTTATCTATAAAAACACACACATTGTCCAAACGTTTTAATTGTAAAAAAAACCAAAAAATTTGCTAATTTTACTATTTTTAAAATGAATACCGTCTTATATGTGTAATGCAGGAACTGAAACAAAATCTTTGTAAAGGTATAATTTTTTCAATTGAAGAATAAAACCTTAAAATCAATTTTATTATAAATAAATACAGGAGCGACTAGTTTCGGCCTTACAGGAACATCTTCAGGCCTGTAATTCAATAATCTTTAATTATTATAATAGGTTGGTCACTTACGAATAACATTAAATAGTATAAACCACAAAAATGGTTCCATATTGTAGCGTTACAGCATTATAGAATTAAAGCTGTGAAAATAAAAGAGCAGTGCAAACGTAACTAAAAATAAGAAAACTGAGTACGGAATCTACAAGAGAAGAGGTGAGAATGAGCAATTACGAATGCATTTAAATTGCTCGGGATAACAAATAAAGCTGATAATGTAGTGGTATAGTCCCCGTCAAAGAAGGTCTGGATATGTTAAAGAGGACGGCGTTTTCTCTGTAAATCTGGAGAATGTAAGGATGGAGGGAAGACGAATCTTGCTGGCTCAGGTGTAGATGGCTAGAAAAAGGGGCGTGTAGATGAAAGCTCCAGTAAATATCATCACTTTCGTCTAATTTTTTCTCACTCACCGTTTCGGCTTTATCTTCGAAATTCATTTTTAAAAGGAGATAAAAGTAATCATTCATACAAGCATATAATAAAACAACATGAATTCATTATATTTATTAAGCTAATAAACGTTTGTTTTAATGAAAAAAACATATATGTAAATATAAAAAATATATAAATAGATAAGATTAATATCAAAATCAATTTGAAAATACAACAGATAAAATGAAATAAATTAATACAAGTACAAATAGAAAGTTAATAACATACCTTCTAAAAGTAACACATTTTAAGTAGATATGTTTAAAGAGTTTACTCCTGAACATAACTAATCTAACGTTTTTCCTCTTTTTAATATTATGAGGGTTTTTGTAGTTGAAATGAAAATTATAATTTATTTTAGTCCTAATAAAAATTTAAACATAGGTTATCAAAGAGTAAAATACATAATAGAACTTCATAATCTTAAATCGTTATCAAAAATTATTAATGGTAAAACTTCAAACAATAATTAGATTCCTTAACAAATTTTTAGTTTTTGTTTTGCAAAAAAGACTTTTTTGCCTTCTTCGGTTGCCTCTGTCACTTTTTTTAGTAGTTTCGAGAATTTTCCTATGAAAACCAGTAGAACCATCAATTGGTTGGTAAAATTTTGATATTTTGGGTCAGGTAAGTCTTGATAAACTTTCTTCTTAGGAAGCTGTAACCTTATGGAGAATAAAAATTTAATGTTAGATCAAAAGCTCTTAATTGAGAATTATATTTGCAAAGGCCGTTTTAATAATATTTTTAAAAGTTCTTGGAATCGTTGTTAACAGAAACCTGCAAAAAATATATCATTTTATTCCTAAAATATAAGATTCACACAATGCACATTCATATAATATCATTGTGCTAGAAAAATACTAGGTAGGTACTGAGACAATTCAAAAAAAGTATTTCGAGAAACTCAACTTTTAATGTCATCATTGTACTTAACTTTTTTATTGCTAAACTATTAATAATTTTATTTTGTGTAGTTCGTTGTGATTTGTATAATATATATTATAAAAACCTATCTTCAATGTTAATGTGCCAAGTTTTTTTAATAATTATGTCCTTGTTATAGTAAAAACACATTTAAACACATTTTTAAAGTTTTCTGGATTTCTGCTTTAAATTATCATACAATTGAACTGACTAATTGTGTGTTTAAGTAAAGGTATATATCTCTTTTTTGTTATAACAGTCTTTGTATATTGTTCTAACTTTTTAGATAATCAGAGAAAACAGTAAGACATCTTAATATATCCTATTTCACCAACAAAAATGTAGAATAATTAATCTCACATCAAAGGAAAAAAGTCATTTTAGGATGTCCTAATAGGTTTTAACTTGGCTATGCCTTTTTCCTTAAACATTCTTTTTGAAAGAAACTTAAGTTTCTCTACTTACTTGCTGTTTTAGTATTTTAGTAGCAGATGAATATAGTATAGAAGTAGTGACAGGATTGATTATTATACTTCTTTCGTCGAAATTTCATTTTTCTTTAATATTTTCCTCCCTTGAGTTCTGTAATAAAAATGTTCATTATCATAAAAAGTTATTCAGGTGGTCACTTGTTGAATTCCTATATTTTGGAACCATGTATTTCTTTCTCATATCAAGAAAAGGAAACCTAAAAAAAATAATAAACTTTACAAAGATGTGATATTAAAATAATAATGAGTAATTAACCTTTACTATAATCATTATGAGACGGATGAAGACGAACTTAGCTGGAGTTTACTTGCTCTTAATTTTAATTTTTCGATAAGAAAATAAGAAAGTTTAATTGCAAATTAAAGGTGATTGCCTAATGCACCGCCTCTGATAATTAGGTTGTGTCTGTACTTACTTATGATATTATCTTGAAGAAGCATTTTCAACAGTTCTTTTACACATAAAGCATGTTTTCACCATACTATTAGAGATAATAAATCTTAAATATACATTTACAACGTTTAAATAATAATATTTTCCGTAAAATACAAATAAGAAATTGACATGTATCAGAAAGTGTCAGAAATGGCGCTGTCAAACTTGGCAACGCTGATTAAATAAACCAATTACAGAAGAGGTATTTTCCCCCTCGGGGGGAGTAGATGTTGCTAACAAAATTTAGCGCGGGGAAGGGTGGAAGACTCCCTCTAGTAGTAATTGCTCGGAGAGTTAGATCGAGTAAATCGTTAGTATGTAATTTACAGTTCCGGTCTCAAAAGTAAAAAAATTATAAAAATTGACCGTACTAAAGTTTTAGTGTTTTTACGGCCGCGACTGCAATTGTAGGGACGATGTACACGAGCTTGCCTTTGTCAAGAGAACAAGATCTATCAGCCAGAGATATTTTACTCCGGAATTATTTCAGACAATGTTTGTGGGCGCTGAATTGTCCGTTTAATTAATGTTATTGTACCAGTATTGAGCAAATTGTGTCTTCTGTCAATGAGAGTTATTTTCTTTCTTAGCGAAAATAACTACTTACGGATTTGCTGCTTGCAACTCCAAGAGGATTCCTTTGAGACTCTTTTTGTTTGTGTTTTTGTTCGTCTTCTTTTTTTTTTCGCTGTTGTTCTTGGTACATGGTCGCGGCGCAAATGCGATGCTTTTAACTTTTATTTTCAGCAAATTGACGAGGAAGTTACGGGTTTGAAATTTTTAAAAGAAAAATTTCACTATACGAGGGCTATTCGGTAATTGCTCGAATAAAAAAAAGCAGATCAGAAAATTCAAATTATTATTGATTATCCTCTGTATAAGAATATCACAAAAATGTTGTTGATGTAAATAAATATATTGTAAGAGTACAGTTCAGTTCATATATCTATCATTCTTAAAGGTAGGTTTGCCCTTAAAATCTAAGTCCTTTATTTTGCCAATAAAAAAATATTTGCCCCTTTACCCCTTAAGTTCGCCTGTATAAATATATTTAAGATATTTAACTCCTTAAGCCTGCCCATATACGAGTTCTATGTATATGTATATGATTCTGATGACTTGGGAGTGGTTGACCACACCCTAAAGGTTGTTATGTATGTTTTATATCCAACCAATTCTTCCAAATAAATGTAATTTTTCAAATTTAAACAAATATGGTTTTATTTGTAATTTTAGTGTCCTAACTAAATAAATTATCATTCTATTGAACTTCATTTAATAAATTGTAATGAACATGCCTAATTCAAGATAAATTACCAAATAAAATAAGCGAAACAAAACTGTCGCTCAATCAAACGTCACCACAGACAAATAAACCCACTTACGCAGCTCCACACCTGGTAGACATCGATTTGAAGAATCTCTTTAAACATAAACTCAATATAAATCTTCCAACAAAAGAGCTTTCCTTTTCTTTTCCCCGTCTTTGTCGAACGACCCGACGTACGTCAACCGCTTTCGCCATATTTAATCCTCTTAACGTTTATTTTTGAACTTTGTTTCAATGAACCTTTGAATAAATTAAAACAAAACACCAATTGGCACGATTCTCATGCCTTTGCATTTACATTCATGTGGATGGACCAAAAATAAACACTGGCACTCCATTAAAGAAAAGAACGGCTACGGACAGTGGGGTAGGTCAAGGGTGGAATTAAAAGGGTGTAGCATCGGATTTATTCGGTCCTTGTAAGAAACATGGATAATGTTTATAAAACTTACCCCGTAGTCATTATATTAAAGAAAAATTTCAAATATTAAAATTTTTCTAAGTAGTCTCTAATTACCTTTTTAGATTGCAGGTCCTTCTTCTTGTGGCGGTCTATCGTGATTCCAAGATAATTAATTTTCTCGCTCTCTAAGATCTCAATATTCATGCCAAAGTTTAACAAGCCAGTAACAAAAGAGGAAAAGGGTAATACTGTTTTAGAATAATTATGAGTTAATTTATTATATTGAAGCCATGTAGAAATCTTGGCAAAGTCATTTTCTATCTTTGCAGTGTCGTCCGCAAGCTTATCATATCGCCTTGAACGTTTAAAGAAAGCATGTTATTTATTTAGAGAAAGAACAACATTGGACTTAGCACTGTTCCTTGAGGAACTTCATATGTTACCTACTGTTTGAGATGTACTATACCATTGATGTTAATAATTTGTTCTCTAGTTAGTGACAATTTTGTTAATTTTTCATTAATTATTTATTCGATTGATTTGGACTGAACATATTTTTCAATTTTAATTAATCCTAATAAAAATTCGCCTTAATTACACAGTTAAAGAGAAAAGATTAATCCCTCAGTAAGAATTTATGACTGGGCCACTGGAAGAGACCAAAAATAAACCGAATTATGCAAATGCTTATTCTGTTTTCGTTCTCATTGGCACAGAAGGAAGAGGACAATTTCCCGTGTCTAAAATGTTTTTCGCAAGTTGTTTCGAAGCTAATTTAAGACTTGGAACAAGGGTAAGAGTGGAATTTCAAATGACAACCGGCTTTCTATATATGCAGTGCTAAATCAACTGGAGTTCTAGAAATAGTAAACAAATGTGGTGATTATTAAATAGGGATGGAAGAAATATAATTCAATGTTTTCTACTGTTTTGGATTTTTACTGTATTGTTGTAATAAAATAAATAAATTAAAAATGAGAAAGAATTATAAACTACCCTTGTTTATCAATCTAAATAATGTCAACGAATTAAAGCATATTTTAAAGAGGAATTATTTAGATTAATTGAAAATTTTGTGTGCTTTATATTTTGTTTATGGTTAGCGCATTTATTATTAATTACATTTAATTAATACTCATAAGTTTGTATCTACTGTAACGAATTAAATAATTAAAAATGTATTACGCCAATTATAATTCTAATTATAAATTTAGACATTTGCTTCAAAATATTAGCAATGTAACCCAATAAACCACATGGCCTTCAGGCATTTATCCCGAAAGAAAGTTAAGTTAGACATATGTTTATCTGTTATATTTGAATGAAAATGATTTTATATCATTTATATGGAACTTTTTTAAAAAATGGCATTTATTCTCACCAAAACTCAATAGTTACACTATCTCGAATTTGACATTGGCGTAAAAATGTAATGCAAAGGTGCGGACAATTAGGCATCGTTATAGCATCTCCTATTTATTAATGTATAAATCATACAGTATATGTGAACATCAACACAATAAGTTAACCAACTGGCGATTTGGCGCTGTTCGTTAACTACGTTGGTCATCAAGCAAATGATCGTAGTCTGCTTCTGAGCGGGACTCAAGTGAGATCTCAGTAAATAGTACCTATTTTAATATACCTTGCAAATTATTACTACTACTAGAGGAAAAGACTAAATTCAGTAAGTATAGAATTTAAAGTAAAACAAAATTAAGAATGCTACTACTACTACTACTACTACTACTAAAAAGACAGTTACGATGATAAAAAAGCAGAACTATAGAAAAAAATTAATTCAAACAATTTGAAAATATCGTATTTGCAACTCCTATCATTTACTCGAACTTTCCCAAAACTTTGAAGCGATCCTTCTGCTACCACAACCATCACAAGCCCATCGAGTTTCCGATTCTCACCGCATATCAATCTCCCCAAGTTAGTGGCATATCCGAAGAGCCATCTCTTTCCCCCATTCCGTTCATCATCGCCAGTCCCGTACTTAAACTCCTGAACCGACATCGAATAACAACATTTTGACAAAAGTGAATTATCTAATTTGTAATTATTCCAACGTCGGCGTCGGAATTCGGGCGCGTGACTCAAACCGAAATTCTCAGCATCCGGGTGTAGGAATTACTAATTCCACATGGCACTGTCATACTTGTCTCACGACGACAACGTACGTTTTCTGAGTTTGGGTTACAGAAAATGTATACGGTGTACCAAAATAAGAGACATTTTAAAGTATGTACAGTTGAAGAAATCTATATATTAAAGTCATAGACATAGAGCCACCGTATCATTGCCAGTTTAATCCCATCGAATATATATGGGGAATAGCAAAACAATATTATGACAACCATATTGGGCCTAATGGTTATAGTGACGACGCAGTTCGGGAAACATGGCGAAAAGCACTTTCAATTGCAACTCCAGAAGTGTGGCGGAACTGTATATCCAAGTGCGAGAAACTAATAGAAGATTGGTGGACTCGTGAAAATAAAATAAACGAAATAAATCCAATCATAATAACAATTAATGGCGATGACAGTGATGATGAAGACGACGATTATGATATTTTGGATTATAATGACTGATTTTAATTTTTGTTGGCAAGTTCAATTTTTTTATTTTTCATTTGAAATTCTTTACATGGAACAAATTTTTATGTTAGAAAATATATTATTTGAGCTAAATAACCCTCTTATTATACATAGACCATATTTTCTGTATAAAGTGTAATATAAAATTATTATTAGGTTTATAATAGCCACATTACACTCCATTAATGAAGAAGGTTAATTCTGCTCTCAATTATACAAAAGATTCTCCATTATTATTTAATTAAAAAGTTGTACATTATTTTTCATTTTATTTAACCAGTTGATATTTCCCCAAAGAACAGGTCAAACTTTCGGGTACTTACCTGGAAATACTCATAAAAATTTTAATCCGAAACCCGCGAAAGTATAGCGAAGAGACTGTACATTCTTTCCGTTGATATAACAGAGAGAGAGAGAGAAGTTCTGCTATTTTTTCAATAGTGAAGTTTACATGACTATATTTATAGAGCTTAATTCACCATTAATTGTTCCTTCTAACTAGAGAATTTCTATTAGTTCGGAGTTCTCTTACTGATCTTTTTTGGTCCCGAACAACTGCAAGAAAAGCAGTATCATCAATGTAGCTACACCGTCATATCTTTCACAGTTGGCAAGTCACTAGTGTAAAATAAGTATAAGATGGGTCCAAGAACAATTCCTTGTGGCACTTCAGCTCTTACTTCTTTTAAATTAGAATATTTTTTTACCTGCTTGTTATTATTGCCTTCTTTTACTTATAAGTTTTTTGGTTTGTTTTCTCAGTTCTTCGTAGACAATTTTATCTTCTGTTTCATTGGTTCTCAGCCACTTGATTATTGCTTATACCTTTTTTTGTTGTTGCTTCATTACATTTTTCATTGTACCAATCTATTCTTATTTTTTCTGTGCAACCCCAATATTTTCTTCTGCTGCTAATTCTATGCTTTCTCTGATGACTTTCCATTCTGCTTTAATTTATATTTCTTCACATTTATTGTTTAATATTGGGACAGGTTAAAGTGGTATTTGTACCTACCTTATGCTGAAAAATATACAATAATTACAAAATAATATATTGGTCGTTTAGATTTTTAAGAATTGGAAAGTTGATTCACTTGCAGATGAAAATGTTCCACTTAACGATAATTTCTTAAGTTTATTGCTACAGGGTTGATTAATTTTTAGTCGGAACCCAGTTGAATATATTCTTCATATATGTTTCATAACGTCTAATGTATGTCATATGTTTCACATTTAAAAATTCTTCAGAAATAGTTAAAATTATATTTGGTACACCAAGTAGCAGGATTTCCCAAGAATGCAGCCAGAAGAACAGCGCCTTAGGAAACGGTAACAGCTAGTTAGTTAAGGGATGATGTAATTTGACATAATCTGATTGGTGAGGGCAGATTCGATTATGATAATACCACCGTAGACTGTGTTCCTGCGGGACCACCGGGAATTTTACTTCTTGAAAGATATTGTCTCGTCAAAGGATCTGCACGCGTCGAGTCTTGAGTTGAATTTATAATGCGATAACTTGTAGTTTCGGTGTATAGATGGCTTAACTCTAATTCGATTAGTTTGAATTTGTTCGGTTCCCATCAATTTGCGGAATATCTTGAAGCAAAACCATCGGTTCTATAGTACTGAGTTAATTTTTTACTTATAATTAATACTACCAAAAAACAATGTAATATCAAAAAAATATGTTGTGACTAAATAATAGAAAGAAATTTAAAAATCATGAACGATTACACTATACAGCTATTCAAAATAATGTGATAATAACAATATGGCGCCTTAAGCAGGTCCGGACTTTTGGGTTCTTTATCTATTTATATGGATTTTTATAATTTGTTATAATTTTTATTTAAATAGTTAATAAATTTACAAATTACGGAAATATGTATTATAAACATTTAATCCTTTAAAAAAGTAAAACAACAATAGTATGTATATTGAATAAGGATTAAGGATAATGTAACTTAATAAATATATATATAAAAAAAACATAACCATGATTTCTATAACCTCTGGCTCGGTGCTTTCCCACTGTAATTACAGCCCACGACAAGCAAGACGCAAGAAACGACTGCGATAAATATATCCCCCACGAACAATTCCACACCGAATATTAGTCTCAGTTACACTCGGCCAGCCCTATGAATTACGCAAATATAAGGCTAAATTGTACGTACAGTGGGAACACAATTCTAGAGCACAAAGAGAAATGGAAATAACTGTGTAAATGTCGCCATTAACTAACATAATTTGCCTATTATCTCTTCTATTATCCGTTCAACAGCGTTTGTACGTGACACGCAGCCTCTTCCTTCAATTCTGGTTCGAGTTTTCACGAAATTAAGGGACCCTCGGTTATTACCTACAGGATGACCGATTAAAATTTGCTCAATTCATAAAACTGTCTAATACAAATAATGATGAAATTATATTTTTTTATTTTAGGTCAGTTATTTCTAACTACGGCACTGGAAAGTACAATAATAATAAAAATTATGCAAAAATGTTTAAAATATATAATTGTTACTCAACACTATAATATATCATGCTTAAGATTATTTCATTATTTGTCTTAAGGGTAAATTACAGTACTTAAAGTTTAAGGTACTTCATTTGAATCTAAGAACATAAAAAACTTAACACGGTTAGGTCATCTGCTAGTGCTTGATCGGTTTGTTATACGTTGCCATGTGTCTTTAAATTTGTTTTCTCTCGCATTTTTTACCATGCAATAAAACAGGCACGTTTCAGTCACACTATATGCCAACTAGTTGTCGCTAAGAGGTGTTTAGAGACAGCCATCTTCCCGGTTCATCAAAGTCCTGCAGGATATCAATTCGTCAAAAACCTATTGGAGTAAAATTTGCTTTATGGAACACACTTTATGAGGAATTCCAATCCAACATTGTTACTACTGTAACATCATTGTATTGATGCTTAAAGTTAAATATATAAACATTTTTATGTTAATTAGTTTTAAGTATTCCGCAATGACGACCCACCCTGTACGTGTGAGCGAACCCTTTAAACCGTAGACAAAACATTTTAGACACTCCCAGGACGTAATGAAGCTGTATATTCCTTTATTAGACCGGCAATGACGGTCTTTATGCGTCCTATCATGGAAGATTCTCATATTGTGTCTGTTTTATTGTTTGCTTCACGGAATATAGGGGGAGCCATTGCGAAAATTAGCTGCCTCCCTTATTACCCCCTTTTATTTTCGAGCAAAACTAACGTTGATGGTGGTGTACTTACAAGAGATCCATTTGGTTCGCAATGTAGACGATTTTTATTTAATGGTACAGAGTTATCGTTAGGTGCATTTGGTTGGTATGCAGGACCGGTTGTAGCTTTTCAAAATTCTATGTACAACTGATGAAACTAAAATACAAGAGGATACAGAGGATCAAATGCCGATACGGATCATTTCTTAGTAGATTACAGATTACAGGGAAAGGAAACAAAGGTAGGCTTTAAAAAACCGCATCGTAAAAACATTTTGACCCCCCATATGATGGGCGCCATGATAAATAAATGTCAATAAATTTTAAGTTGGCACTTCTGACAAGACAAAATCGGCACAAGTTTAGTAATAAGCGTAAGATCGGCGTTCGACGTATATAATCGATTTTATTATCTGTTGTGTTGTTTATTTTGTTCTTCTAGTAAAGGTTTTATTTAAAACATTATTTTTTAGTTTAGTCGTTTAGTGTTTTATTTTAATAAAAAACATTTGTGGTTTGGTGTTAAATTTTTACAGGATTTTCAAAATCTCTTGTTGTTTTGTACGTGAATGTAACAATGCATCCAACGGTAGAAGATACAAGGAAGGAATAACATTTCATGTGTAAGTTTTCAAAAATATTTGTATATTTTCAAAATCAAATAATTTGTGTTTTGTTGTAGCATACCAAAAAAATTTAGGAAAGAATAACTGATAGCCATAGGAAGACCATTGAATCATTTTGTGACTTTAGTATAAGCCCAGAAAATTTGGGGATACTAGCTGAAACGGCAAATGTGTTATTGGCTCATTGTTAGTGACCTATTGTACAATTTTTCCAACACACGTTCCATGATCCTTTGAACTTTTCTGCACCGTACTGATGAAGACCAATAGTCAGAAAAACATGTCGACCGTTACTTCTTTTTTACTTTTTTTTATTCGGAAAATGTCCACTATTACTACCTTGATACAATAATATTAGTTCCGTTCTAAGTAGGTACATATTATAGTTTGTATGTTTTATGCTTTATTTTATTACATGTAATAAATGTTAGGAAATATACTTTTATAGTAAATAAATTGATTAAAGCAATATGTAAGAATAAGTTTATCTAAGGATTGTTAAAGGATTGTTAAAGCAATTTTTCATATCCATTGTTTATTAATTTCTTTCATTTAATTCTTTCTTATTGAGTAAGTTATTTCATATAAATATGCGATACTTGTAAAATGTAATATTTTCTTTTAAATAGGTATATATTATGTTTGTACAAAATATTGTTCAGTTAATAAAAACAGAAATATTTTGTCTTTTATTCAAAAGAAGATTGTAAATTTTTCAAAATATATTTACCTACCCCAAAAAAAGATTAATAAAACCAGTTAGTCATATACACATTTTCTATATATTTATAGAGGTACTTTTTAAATAACTTTCAATACATTCGAAATCTCTGGTTTTATTAAACTCAATGTAACAAATAATAATAGGTATTCTCAAAAATATTTAAAAATAAAATCGAGATGGGACTGTTGTATAATTTAGTGACTATTCGCCTATGGTTAGTGCACTGCTGTATGTCCCTGAGTTTTCTACATTAGAACAATACTGCTTCTCCACTCTAGCAGTATTTTTTGCATCTCACAAGATTATATTTATTAAAAAACCAAGGAATTGTTTCGGGCCTATTGCTGTGCCCTTTTCCAACATTCCCAAAGTTTTTTTTTTACTTTCTGCTGATTGGATCTCCGATAGCGACAACTCCATTTATTGTTCCACTAGTTTTTTATCAAATTTTTAAAATAACTTCTATATATTTATCTTTTGCAACGACTTTGCTTACCTGCTTCATAATCTCTTCCCTATGCCCCAATTTCTCTAACAGGTGAGATCTCATATTCGCTCTATTAAATCAAATTATCATTATAGTTTATTTGAAAATGGTTGGTAGCACAGTTTTTATGGCAAAGGTCCATATTTTTATATAATTTTGCTATTATTAATTTTCAAATAAACTATGGGAATAGGAGTAATCTATTAGTTTTTCTAAAAATACCTTGTTAAGTATATCTTTTCCTAGTTAAAAAATTCGAGTTTTTATTTTCATAATATAAATAAATGACCGGTTAACAATCACATTCTTTTAAATAGTACATTTGACATTGAAGTAGGTATTTTCTCCATATTGCCAAACAGGAACAGATAATTTACTTGTAATTTGAATTATATTACATAAATCTCACTGAATTTCTCTATAATTCTCATAGCAATATGTACACAAAACACTTATCCAATAATATATATAACCATGTAAAAATAACATTCAAGAACGAGAAAATTTATAAAACCGGTCCTGTCTGAACAGATCTAGGAAAATCAAATAGGTTTGTCAAAGTTTTGTTCTTAATTTGAAATTAGAAATTGTGCGTCTCACTCACTTATAACTAATAACAAAGTGCAGATTATCGGTGTTCACGTATTACAGAACACACAAACTAAAAATCAGTGTAGCCAAAACATAAATTTACCTAACATGGCGACAAGCTTGAATGGGGTCATTTTTTTGTATTGACAGCATACGCCAAGCGGTATCTAGACTTTCTGAGGGCTATGGTTTATTCACTTACATAGGAGCGTTAAAGCTCAGATTACTGAAAAGAAATAATGTATACATGCACTTAAGGAATATACTCAACACCAAGGTGCTATCCAGTGGAACAAAACTAATAATATACAAATCAATATTGAGACCCATAATATTATTTAAAAGCGATAAGGGTGAACAATGAATGCTTGTACTATGGGAAAGAACACATTGAATGTGTGAAAAACGACTGAGGAAATCTGGCATAGGAGCAAAATGGCAATAAAGAAGACTAGACATAAGATGGATGGAGGTGCTAGAAAATGAAAAGCCTTTGAAGATCAACAACTGGAGGAAGAAAGTAAACAAGTATTAGAAATTAAAAATTTAAAAAAACCGACTTCAAAAACGTGCAGATGTCATCACCACATCTTAATCAAATTTATGTGGGACCACCCCTGAGGTACCCCCTTACTAGCAAAAAAAGAATCATTGAAATCGGACACCGTGTTAAAGAATTATCGCTGAACATACATAAAAAAAAATATCGCGACGAATTGATAACCTCCTCCTTTTTTGAAGTCGGTTAAAAATAGGAGGAAATGGAAAAGAACTTAGAAGAGAATCCAATCTATAAAATGTGGCTATCTTCAATGGCAGATTTGGGGAAGAGATAACATGCAGTTTTAATAATATATTCTTCTTTCTATAATGTCGCATTTGAGATTATTAAGTTAGCACCATTTTAATTGCACCATTTTAATTTTAATGTATTAACGGTTTACATCCAGTCTCGATCGACCGCTCACTTTTGATTCGATTACAAAAATTTATTGCCTTGATTATCGGTAATGGAGAGTAATAACAACTTTTCGCCGAATTACCCGGAGGCTTTACAAACTAGGAAAATAATCTTGAACTTTAACAAAAGTTCCTAAATTGAATTTCTCGAACCTCTGGTGGTGGACTCATGAAACCTACTACGAAGCTAATATAATTTTTATCTCGAATGGAAAAGTTTTCGCAACGACGGTTCGAGGTAAAAGGCTCTAATTATTAATTGAACTTCTTTTTTTTTAGCAGCGAAGGAACTCGGATTCGCTGGGGATGGGCTCCACTGGCGGAGAACAAGAGAATAAATTGAGGGGGCGACGATAATCACTTTACAAAGGCGACGTCAAGAGATTGATTAAAACTGATAGTTTGCTTTAAATTCTTGTGCTAGAATAGAATATTTGTGAGATTAAATCCCGTGACTTTGTGACTATAACTTGCACTTTCTCACCACAAAACCTCATCTAGACTTATGACCTTTCACATAAAATTTGTCAACTGTAATCGAATAAATGCAACGTATTGCAGTAGCAAAAGTTTCATTATTTGTTCGTCTACCATTGAAAAATCTTCGGAGTTCCATCCCTGGCCAGCTGGAGAAAGAGCTTTCGGGCTGTTTGTAATTAAATTGTTTAGTTAGGAATTAAGTGCGTATACACGGGTCAAAGCTTTAGGGTTCGGGCTCAGTAGCGTGTCAGAATCGAGTTAAACTGTTTGAAAAACTTTTTGCTAGCTATCAAGGATCAGAGCATCAAGACGATTAAATGGGGAAAAGAATGAAATTCCCTTTTTGAGGGTTTAACTGACAAAAAATAAGGGAAACGTTGGGATATTTGGTAAATCTCAATTGGGATTACGGCAGAGTTATTGAAACAATAATTCAGTTAAAGGAGGTAATACTTTTGTATGTTTATTTATTTATTGTTGTCATTTGCTACTGGCATAAAACTAGAAAAACTCTCTGTAGTTTTCACTTGCACATAAAACGTAGTAGAAAAGATTCGACAGCCGACACTGTATATGGATCTTACGTTTATGTACCAATGCTTTATAATTCGATAGGAAAAAGAAGTTACAGTTCATCAAATTTCTAGAGGCTTTCGACGGCTAGACAGAGAAAGCACTACTGACAGGCATCCCGATGGATTTACGCAATGAAAGTACACTCTGCGCATCAAGTATTTCACTATTTCATTCAGACGTAAATGTCAGATGTAAATTTCGCTAAAACATTTCTTTTATTTTCGTTCGTGTTTTTTGCTCATTACAGTTTAATAGAACCTAAGTATGGAGTTTAATAGCAAATTAAGAGGCCGCGTGATTAACAGTTAATCTCGCGAAATAATAGCCAATGTTATAGAGTTTATGAGAAGAAAAGGAAACTTTAATTCACCTTCAATACCATTTAAAAATGTAAATGATCGTGTTGCTGCAGCCACAGGAGTATCTAAAAACACTGTCGTCCGCATTTCTGGAGAGAAAAAAAGAATCGATAACCGTGAGATATCGGAATTTTCATCACCAAGAAAAACCATTAAAAAACCAAAAACAGTTAATGATATAGATGAAGCTGCACAAGAATCAAATTTTATTTTTTTATTATTAGATAGCTATTTTTGTTTCTGAGTTGTGTTCATTTACAGGCTCAATTTTTTTCCGTTTCTCCTTTTTGATTTTATATGGGGTTTCAAGTTGTTTTTGACTTATTTCGACGTAAATCACAACAACACACTTTTTTAATAAAGCAAACAAGTGTTAAGAGGTATATGTACGTGTAAACTACAATTACAAAAAATTGATATGAAACCAATGAAACCACCAACAAAAATGTAAAGCTAGCTTCCGTACTAGAACATGGTGTAATTCGTCGAGATAATTTATCGTTTTGTTTAATAGATCAAGAAATGTAAATATTCCCCTGTTATTTTTTATAAAATTATAAGAGAAATAAATTTTTTTCTAAATAGTATAGTTTATTATTTTGTAGAAAAACAAAATTTCGAAAATTTTAGTAATGTTTCAGAAACAACCGTTATTAATAATAGGTACCATTTTCCTTAATAAGGCAGAAATAAAATATAAACTATTTCCACGATTTACAAAGGCCTACAAAAAAATTATAGGTATTTTCCGCTATCCTATAAAATTTATATTTTCTGACTCAATTTCAAAAGGTCGAAGAAATTCCAAAACACCTTTTATGGCATAATAATTATTTTCAATTCTACATACTATCTTTAGCTGCTTTTAAAAACGTTCTAAGAAAGTCCAATCAGACCAATTTAATCCCTAAACTATTCCACACTTTTAAAATTTAATTACCTAAAAATATTAAAAACTATTTAAAATAACTTGTTTAGCAGACTGTACAATAGCTATCTTAGTCACACGTAGCGCGTTCTCTGTTTGGGCGTCGAACACCTCTAGAAATTTGATGAACTGTACGTTTATTTAGTTCAAAAACTGTTTAATTGTTTACCATAGAAAACAGAAGGTTAAACTCCTTTTAAAAATTTAAATATTTAAATATTTATAAAATAAAAGAAATATGAATCAAAAAATAGACTATAGAGCACCAAATTTTAATTTTTTTTATTTTAATTAAGTTACAATCTTAAAATGTTTAAACTGATTATATGATAACCGAGCTATCAATGTGTGAGGTCTCTGCTGCCTATAAATCTAACGTTTATCCGCAATTTACTAAAATTAAACAAGCGAACCGGATTTAGAAACCATTAAGTTTTGAATAAGGACAGTTGGTGCATATATCAAAAGAACAAATTACGAACATATCTCTCTAAATCGAGGCTTAATTTAAACCATTTTGAGCGCAACGAACGTTGACATCCAATTAGATTTACCAAAATATCATTAAGCAGGTGTGTTTTGGCAAATATTAGATATTCTGAGAATAAAGTATGATTACAAGTAACTAATTATTAAAGTCACGGGCTTTATAGAAGCCAACCCGTGTAAAATGTAAAAAACGATATAAAATAACACATTAAATAGTATTTTTAAAATTAAAAAATATTTATAATGATAATAATAGTAGTTTGTACAACAAATAAACAATAATGTACCCACTAATGCAAATCAAGCGAATAAAAGAAGTGTTTGGCACAAATGGAGTGCCACTAGGTTCCGTTTTTGGGCCTATGGTGTTTAACATCTTCGTTAACAATCTAACTAAATATATTTTATCTACCTTTGTAAACACTCTTCGGAACTTATCATAATTATTTATAGATTTTAAATGGATTGGAAGGTTACTATACAATTTTTTGGTATTGTAGGATATCTACGAGTTGGGCTTTCCGATAAATTTTGAATGTGCTTGCGAAATAAGCAGACGGATTCGAAAATAAATAGAACAGGAAGACTTAGAAATTTGAAATGTTTAAAGTAATTTTCACAAAGTGTCCTACTTAAACCAAATAGTATTACCAACACTATATTTTATAAATTATTAGATTTGTCAGAAATTAAATAATTCAGTATTGGCTTAATGGGCCAGAAATGATTTAAAAAAAAATCTCCGAGAGCCAAATCTGACCACACAATTCTATTCTCTCTGTTTGTGTGGTCTCCACTCATTTAATGTTTGCTAATATATACATTAGCTCTATACATATGTCGAATCTGAAAAAATATATGCATGGACCATAATGAATGTTCTTTTGTGTCGCTTTTTATCGATAGAGCGACCCCAAGACTGTTGTGTGCTAGCATGTAAACGACGATAGGTATTTTATGTAATGATCGGGTTTATGCTTTCATTAGCGTTTATTAAAAAAAGGTATTTTTATTAAAATACTTAACAACGTAGGCATATAGTATTATATGAGATATTTTTTGTACCTTCGTATATTGAAAATTATACGTTTATACAAGGTGGTCCAAAATTGTTATTTTGTTCATTATTTATTCTTGATTGTCATTTCATTAATTTCTTCGTTACCTACTTTACATTTTCAGATATTTTCTTTAAATAGATAAATATAAATAAATATAATTTATTCACCAATTCAAAAAATTTATACAAGTACAAACATTTTATCAGGCTAGTCAAGTACAAAACACATTATTAAAAAAAAAAACAAGAATAGTGAACATTGCAAATATAAAATAATAAATGGGAAATTCTTCAATGCTGTAGTCGACATTTTTTACAAATGGGTGTTAATATAATAATATATTTGTTGTAACTATAATGTAACTTTTAGATATTTTAACAGTTTATTTATTTAATTTATTTATACTAAGAGGCTAATTTATTTTATAACTTAGTTTATTTATACTCAATAGCTATATATTAATTTATATCACATTTATAATTAACAATATTAATCTGCTCACAGCGATATATCAACTTGAAATGACTGTTACTACAAACGTTGCCTATTTATATACACATGTGAAGTTTCTAGAAAATTGTAATATTCACAAGTTAACAATTTTTTCAATATTTGAAAGGTACATTTTAGCCATAAATAATAGATTCAAACAAAATAAGTTGCAGTCATATTAATAATATAGTGTTGTGTTTTTTGAGTAATGCTTTAATTATTTAAACATTTTTATTCCAACAATAACTGAACATATAAATTTTTTTTTTGAATAATATGGATTTTTATGGCTCTCTCAGGCAGACGTCCTGTTGGGACTCGTGCCAGTCCTGTATGAAACTTTTTTTTAATAAACTGATTGTCAATTCTACACCTTTGTCAACAAAAGAAAACTGTTATTTATTTAAAAAGGGATGGTATAGTTTTCTTTCGAAAAACATCGGGAGTTGAACTTAACGACACAGTTATCCGTGTACGTGATATGAAACACAATCATTGAATCAAGCTAGATAGATGTTGTAAATTTTTTTTTACAGAATATGAAACGTAAAAACAACTATTTCCCTCGTTTGCTGTGTCGTTTGGGTCCTTACATAAAAACATATTTGTGGTCTTTGGAGGGATAAGGTTTGTCCTCTGGATTTTTATATGCGAATACCGTGCGGGATTTGGTTTTTGTGATAAAAATTTACATAGGGAATCTGCTGGGAGCAAGAAAATTATGCGTAAATATGTTGTTGGATAAAGAATGTGTACGTCGGGTTTATTTCCGTTTATTGATGTTTGAGGAATTAATGTGTGCTATAATGATTAAAGGATACGATTAACATCATTCTTCTTTCATTTGCTCATAGTTAACGCGATAATATTATTTTACTAATGATTTAAAATAATCTAAAACACCAGCGTATGTTTAGAAATAGAAATATATACTCAGAAGGAAAACACGTAAACTTTTTAATAAGGCTAAAAAGACGAATGAGTGGTGGGAATATACCAAAACACTCACAGAGTATAAAAAAACTCATAGGAAATCTAAGAGGGATTCATGGAGAACATTCTGTCAGGAAATTGAAAATACATGTAAAGAGCTCTTAAACTGACATCTACCATTGTGGGATTACTAACGGGGAACTGTTTGCTGAAACACCTTCATGTGATGGGATTACACGATGATCCCACTACGTGTAGATTCGGCATTGAAGAGCAAGAAACCTCATACCATGTGATCTTCGAATGCGAAGCTCTTACTAGGCGACGTTTCACCCTTTTCGGCCTAGAACCGGAAACAACGCCTCAGGAACAGGGAATTTAATAAAAGTAACCAAAGACACAGGACTATTCCAAAGATAGTACTTGAATACGGGAAAGCATGGAAATACAATAGACCCAAGAGGCCGCAGTGTTTTGGGCCAAACCTAACCCTACGTGCTTATAACCAACAAAGATAAAAAAGAACTATTTTATAATTTTGCAAACATGCACTTTGGCAGATTAATAGGTATTTTTATTATTTATGTAGTAATTTGATAATTTAATTTTATCTATCTAAATAATAAATAAAAGAATAAGTTAAACAGTGTCCAATAAAACACTTTTCCCAACCTATTTTACCTTATCTAGGTCTTCTGGTCAAGTCCTCGTTAATCTTCTATTGCTTGAAGGGCTTCATGAACTTTTTGGGAATGATGGGTTTGATATATCTCTAGAGTACCAAATAGGTACCAATATGGTTTAATAAATTAAAAATTTGCTTTCTAGTGACTTCCTATCCAGTAACTAGTGCGGATATCTTAATTTGATGAGTTATTTCCATATTAATTTTTGTTTTAGATGGAGTTCGAGCTATTTAATTGTAGTTATTATTGAAATTAAAGCGTTATTGATGGTAACCTGTAGACAAGTATTTATTTTTGTTGTAAATATAATTAGCATTGACTTGGATTTTACAGATTTGTTTTTGCTCTGAGACTGTGACTTAGTAGAGGTCGATTGACAAGATGGTTGTGTTATCAGCAAAGGTTGCCATTATTAATAAGCTTTATTTTCCCACAAGACTTGCAAATAAGTATAAGAATAGTCAATATTAGGTACTATAGTTTTGAAAACACTGATGATGCTGTATGGCTAGGCATTAAATTGCATTAAAAACCGTAACCTTTTCTACAAAAAAAGATCCAGGTCACAAACAAAACAGTTGAAATTATCTTACATACAAAAACAAAACATAAAGATACTAATGATTAAAATATTCCTCGAAAGAGTGAAAACAATTTTAGCCAAAAATAACAAGCCTTTGAATTTACTAGAATCTCTAAGGTGTTTTTTTAAGGGAAAAAGCGGTGCAATGGCAGAACCGGGAGACAACTAGTATGTGAAAAAGCAAAATTTCAAGATTTTTTAATTTTTTCTAAAGGGTATTTATTATTTTGTAAATTTTAACCATCCCTTTTGTAAGTTTTGGTGATTTTTTGTAAAATTTGGGAGAAGAATATTGGAAATTAATATTATACTGGGTGTCAGTTGTCAGTCAACGTAGTTTTTTCATTTGAATAATTGATTTTGGCATATTTTGATTTAGGGTATTCCTTGATAACCTATACCGCCAAGTCAGTTAAAAAAGGAATTATTAGCATTTTTATTAAATGCTGTATAAAATGGTGGATTTACTTTTAGGAATTTTTGTTTAATAATGTTAGCACAAGATAAAAGAAAAAGTATACAATAAAAGAAAGCTACCCTAATAGAGAAAAAGATATTTGTGATTTACTGCAACATACTCTTAGATATTTTATGTATCCCATAACTGAGGTTACATTTTTATTTCTTATTTTATTATTTTTATTAAACTGTTATAGCCAATCGTAAATATTTTATATTTTTACGCTAATGGTATACTATTACATACGTATCCATAGCATCGTAAAAATAATACGGCGTGGTTTTTTTTATTTTTTAAAATTCTATCCATTACATTTTTATCAATAATACCGTCATAAATATACCGAAACTTATGCTCTTTTAAACAATAAAAGAAACACAGTAGACTGAATATTCGTTTTGGTACCCGCTGTTCTCTTATAACGCCCGGAATTTAAGAGCACATGTTACGTTTACACAGTAAATGTCTTCATTTCTAATTAGATATAACTTATTTTTTTTAGTTATTTTTTATAAACACCTACTACATTTTCATTGAGTTCTAGGTATGGAGTAAGGGCAGAGGATAAAAAGTCATTATAAGTTGCGCGTATTTTTTAACGCAATTTCTAACAGTTTGAAAATTTTTAAATCATTTGCAAATAAGACACATTCTGGGTATTTAAGTTTAGATAAAAAACACCAATAAAAAAGGTTCCTTTCCAATTAGAGGTTTGAGAAACCCTTGAGTTAGAAATCTATTTAGCATTTACAGTTCATCAAATTTCTAGAGGTGTTCGACGCCCAGACAGAGAACGCGCTACGTGTGACTAAGATAGCTATTGTACAGTCTGCTAAACAAGTTATTTTAAATAGTTTTTAACATTTTTAGGTAATTAAATTTTAAAAGTGTGGAATAGTTTAGGGATTAAATTGGTCTGATTGGACTTTCTTAGAACGTTTTTAAAAGCAGCTAAAGATAGTATGTAGAATAGAAAATAATTATTATGCCATAAAAGGTGTTTTGGAATTCCTTCAACCTTTTGAAATTGAGTCAGAAAATATAAATTTTATAGGATAGCGGAAAATACCTATAATTTTTTTGTAGGCCTTTGTAAATCGTGGAAATAGTTTATATTTTATTTCTACCTTATTAAGGAAAATGGTACCTATTATTAATAACGGTTGTTTCTGAAACATTACTAAAATTTTCGAAATTTTGTTTTTCTACAAAATAATAAACTATACTATTTAGAAAAAATTTATTTCTCTTATAATTTTATAAAAAATAACAGGGGAATATTTACATTTCTTGATCTATTAAACAAAACGATAAATTATCTCGACGAATGACACCATGTTCTAGTACGGAAGCTAGCTTTACATTTTTGTTGGTGGTTTCATGGGTTTCATATCAATTTTTTGTAATTGTAGTTTACACGTACATATACCTCTTAACACTTGTTTGCTTTATTAAAAAAGTGTGTTGTTGTGATTTACGTCGAAATAAGTCAAAAACAACTTGAAACCCCATATAAAATCAAAAAGGAGAAACGGAAAAAAATTGAGCCTGTAAATGAACACAACTCAGAAACAAAAATAGCTATCTAATAATAAAAAAATAAAATTTGATTCTTGTTCAGCTTCATCTATATCATTAACTGTTTTTGGTTTTTTAATGGTTTTTCTTGGTGATGAAAATTCCGATATCTCACGGTTATCGATTCTTTTTTTCTCTCCAGAAATGCGGACGACAGTGTTTTTAGATACTCCTGTGGCTGCAGCAACACGATCATTTACATTTTTAAATGGTATTGAAGGTGAATTAAAGTTTCCTTCTCTTCTCATAAACTCTATAACATTGGCTATTATTTCGCGAGATTGACTGTTAATCACGCGGCCTCTTAATTTGCTATTAAACTCCATACTTAGGTTCTATTAATCTGTAATGAGCAAAAAACACAAACGAAAATAAAAGAAATGTTTTAGCGAAATTTACATCTGACATTTACGTCTGAATGAAATAGTGAAATACTTGATGCGCAGAGTGTACTTTCATTGCGTAAATCCGTCGGGATGCCTGTCAGTAGTGCTTTCTCTGTCTAGCCGTCGAAAGCCTCTAGAAATTTGATGAACTGTATTTTAATAATAATACAGTTTTTTTTGTTCCGCAAACGCTTTTTAACTACTGCGCCTGCGAAATCGTTACTGTTAGTAATAATTCGGTTACCGCGAACAAAGCTATTAAAAAATGTTTGGGATTTATTTCCGAATTTTCAATTATTTCAAATAATAATGGCTGTTATTAATACTGTGTAAATCTACCCAGTATTAAGGTGTGTAAATTATGTTATGACGTTTTTGTTATTTTAAAGCTTCTCACCTAAATATCATGTTTATGTTAAAGCACAGGGGGGTTCTTTGTTCTTAGACCCCCAGCCTACGGGTGTTGTTTTCGGTCCCGTTTGCTTTTTACGACTACGAAATGGTCCTTTTATTTTCCTATAAAGAACACATTGTATTACAAAATAGCCTTAAAAAATGAAATAAAATGTTTGGAATGGTAGATTTCTTTTCAATGTGAAAATGTACTTATAGGTGTTGAAATACCGGAAGAATATACAGAATAATTAAGGGTTTAAAATACTATTTGGTATATAATTTTTTGATCCAGTAACAAACTCATTATATAAAGTCGACCATTTATCCCTGATATCCTTCTTTAGTTTACACAAGATATCATTATTATTAGTAGGAGCTTTTGTGATATTTTCAATAGTACATGTTTGTTTGGCAGCCTCATCTACTATTTCATTTCCTACAATACCTGAGTGGCCTTTAACCCAAATGAATTAATTGATTCTTTAATTCTAAATATGATTTTATTTTTATAATGTTTCAATGGGCATCCTTGTTGAATTTGTAATACCGATTTAGAGTCAGATAATATTATAGCTCTCTGAATTGGATTGTTTTTAACCCATTCTAGTGCTTTTTATACTGCTAAAGCTTCGGCAGTAAATATTAAAGATATGTCTCAAATACAAATGCAAAATTGGCCATAGACAATTAACCACTAATCTTGGAGCGTTGCAAATTTGTATTTACTTATACATATATAGAAAGTTATTTAAATTGTTCTGTAAAATTTGTTTTGGACCTTGTCCAAGGTTGAAAATTTACCAATTTGTTAAGAATAATAATATTTCAATTTGCAAGCAATTTTTAAAAACTTTTGACAAGATTAGAGGAAAATAAAGAATTCTTTTTTAAAATTATAATAAATTTAAATTTTTTGCAATTATTAATATGTTCCGAACCTCAGAAAAAGTTGAAATATTAAATTTATAATTAGTTCAATTTAATAACAAAGTTTGAACTCTTTACTGATTGGCCTATGATGTTATAGTCCTTCCATTATCAATTGCAGAACACAGTTATGTGGGGAATCATCAATATTTAATATATACGCACGGTACTCATGCCAAATTAAGAAACGAAAAATAATGTTTACTCCCCTTATACAAATCGGTAAATATTAAACGAACCATCAGTTGTTTACCAATGAAATCATCGAATCGTAAACTTAAATGCACTGCATTGGCCGAAGGTTTACGGAAGGCAGATATTCGAAAATATTCCTGGAAGACAGTCTGCGATATCAGTGGAGTACTGTCGTGCGGTGTATTTTGTATGTGTGGTTGGTTTAATTTAAATTTCTTTTAATAAATATAAATATGGCGTTCTTTAGACCATGGGCGAATGAAGAAAATGAAATTGCACAGTGTAGTGAGATTAAAGACAGGTATGACTTTAACGATAAAGATTTAGATATACAAACACAACAAGTTATTTTAAATATATTCGAATGTTTAAAAAAGGAAAATATTCAGCAGTCTGATAATGCGTTCATAATAACAATTGCTGAATTAACTAAAGTAAATAAATTTTCCGTTTATCCGGTAGTCACGAAAGGGGTTGCTGTGGATTATTCATAAAACCGAAAAACATCAGTTGACAGAGCTACCCAAGATTTTATACGAAGGACAATTTATAGTTTATATAAGGAGAACAGGGTTCCGACATTGGAAGTAATACAGCAAAAGGTGGCAGATTTTCCAGGATACACTTATACCAGTTTGGAAACATTGCGTCAAGTTTTGTCAGCATGTGGTTTTAAACACAAAAAATTGAATAAACAGATGGCAATCACCGAATCGTCAAGGATAGTTCAATGGCGACAAGATTATTTGCGTCAGATAAAAGGCTACAGAAGTTCTAACAGACACATAATTTATCTAGATGAAACATGGTTTGACAGTCACGATGTAGTAAATTTCGGTTGGGTTGGCAGTAGTAAAAATCTCCGCCTTCGAAGGGAAAAGACGGTTTTGGCGTTCAGAAGCGTACTTAGTCAAGGTGTTGAGTCGTGCGTATAATTTCGTTGATTGTATAATTTCGTGGAGCCTATAATTTCGTTGATTTTGTTTGAGTTAAAGGTACTGTTATTATTTTGGTGACTCTTTAGCTGTGAGTAGAATGAGTTTGTGCAGTCAAAAGCTGTTTCAATAAGGGTTATACCTGCAAGAAAACATTCTTTAGTTTTCCCAAGGACCCAAACCGATAAGTACTACATTATAAGAAATTTTCATTGTTAAAAATATAATTTATACAGGGTGTCTCATTAGTGCGTTATTGTTCATTATTTTGTTGTAGACACGTAAGAAAGTTTTAAATAAAAGTTATATGGATTTGAAAAATACCTACATATTTTAAAAATATCTTTGGATATACAGGGTGTCACGTTTTTGCCTGGAAAATTAAAATGTATGTTTTTTAAATGGAACACCTTGTATTTTATTTTATGATGAAATTATTAACACCCTAAATTATTGTAAAGACGAATTGCTACAGAAAAATTTTATCAGGTATGTGTGTGGTTACCTTTTAATAAAAGCCTTGCGAATCCACTCCTGCGATACCTGTCTTAAATATAACAAAGATCACGTTGAATTAGACGATTTTTCTTTTTATTGCTTTTAAAAGGCATATGATAACGCCAATTCAGATACATTTGGAAATCTGCAACTGTCAAATGATGAATTTGTAGAACTAATATTCAATATTGAAAAGATATTTTAAAATAATTTTGAAGAATTGGCTACAAAAAATAACATTTGTACCACACTTTTAGAATTAATTAACCCAATACCCTTTAGTCATCCATGCTAACGTTTTCCAAAAGAATAACTTATTTTATTGTATGTTTAATCCCAATAACTAAAAAATATACTGACAATTAGTTTGACAGAATTGTCATTTATTTATAATTTTAAAAATAATAGCAGTCGGTTGATCAAAATATGAACGGTGATTGGCGAATTTATTTTTTTTTGCAGTGTTCTCACTACCTAGAATGGATATGAAATATATTCGTTCAATTGAAGGCAATAGCATACTTTTTCGTTTTGTAATCTGTGCATGGATATTAGCCAATCTACGCACATACTACAAAACGAAAAATTATGTTATTGCGTTCAACTACGAATATATTTCATATCCATTTTAGGTAGTGAGAACACTTTAACAAAATTAAATCTACAAATCACAGTTCATATTTTGGTCACCCAACTCCTATTATTTAAAATTTTTTAAATAAGTGATAATTCTGTTAAACTAATTGTCAATATATATTTTAGTTATTGATATTAAATATACATTAAAATTTTTGTGTAGACTCGATAAATAATAGCATTTTTGTTTTTATTATGTCCACATTTAAAAAAAAATAAATTTTAATCAAACTACATGATACTAATTTAATTACGAGTATTAAAACTAAAGTCCTGAAAGTTTCGGTGAAGATGAGAACAGAACATCTGCCTTCCATGCGAAAAGCCCGGGATCGAATCTAGGCCGAGGACTAATTAATTTTTCATGTTTATTTTATTTTATAAATAAGTCAACTTCGTAAATTATTTTAAAATTAGTTATTTTGTCTAAATAACCTAAAATAATTTTTTAAATTTGTAGATTTTCGTTAGTGGGTCGTAGAAAAAATATACTGACCATATCGAGTGGATTGTTCATATCACAATCAGACGATTGAGTACTCCGCCTACGACGTCGTGCTCAAACTTCGTCTTTGTGTGATATGGCTATCATATCCACCCTTGTTGAACAAACTACAATTTATTTGTTTTCTTGGTTTAAGTTTTACATCAGAAATAAGAACTAAATTAATTTATTTTTCAAGTTTTCTTGTAAAAATCGATATTACTTTCTCCAAGTACAAATTTAGTACCTACCTAAAATAAGTACTAATTATGTAATATCGTGTAATATTGTAATTCAAATTTCACATTACTATAAAGTTTCAAAATTCCCTACTTCGGTATGGTCAGATAAAAATTGAATATATTATATTAATAAAAACTGTTAAAGTATTACTTCTACAAATCTGTATTTCAATTAATAAGAATACATCTAAATATAACCAATATTGTTAAAATAAAAGCACAAATTCTTTATAATTCCAAAATACCATAGAGTTCCCAGACCTCAGTCGAAGCATTCGTTTATCTAGGTATAAACCCTTTGCGCGAAGAGTAACACTTGCCAGAGACACGGGGTACCACTTGATTTGCATCCACGAGCGTGACACATTTCTTTAACAATTGAAGCCCTTGGTGTAAAAAGGATCCAAGTCACAATTTGTCGTGAAGTGACTGTTTTAGCTCAAAACATTTGTTAACGAGGATTTTACTAGCCACATACAAATTATTTTACCTCTAATCCGAAAGATGTGCTATTTTTCGTAATATTTATATTTAAATAATTTTTTTAATTATATTTGACAGATTTAAAACAAATTAAAAATTTAATTTCCCAAAACTTACTTAACATGGCATGTAACCAACCTTATTACGTCAAGGTTTTCAATTTTTCAATAATAAAAAAATTGCTTAATCCGGGCACGACTTTTCCCTTTAATCTAACAGAGATAGCACCATTCCGTCTTGCTTGGTTCTCGACCGCCAGATCAAAGACGCCGACACGGAGTTGTGGAGCTGTATTGTATACGCTGTGGTATTATATTGTATTCTTTTTTATTATTATAACCCTCTCTAAAACTATTGTCGTTATTTTTTTATTGTATTACCGTTTCAAAAACGAAGCCCTAATTCTAGAGCAACAAAGTTGTGACATTTTTAATCGTTAAAGCTGATCTGAAAAGTAATCGTAGAAAAATTAAATTATTTTCACGCTGGACATATCTAATTTAAACCGAAATTCAAAAAAAGTTCACCTCCCAAATCATTAAACGTTGAGATCAAGATCGAACCGATTAAAGTAATAAATTCAGCGTTAGACAGTTTCAAGGATACCTTGAGTTGTATAATTCGCAAACGTATCGGTCCTATCTGGCAGAGATAAGCCATGGAAAAGACAAGTCGAACTTTGTGAAGAATTTATTATTTTAGTTGTGAACTTCGATTTGTAAAAAGTACCTGTCTGCCTAGTCCGTTGTTCAAAGAGAAATGGCGTATCAGAATTGGATTTTTTTCTGATCGTTCGTCATTTTTATCGCAAAGTTATTTTTAAAAATTCCAGAAATTCTTTATTGAATCGTAGTTTCGTCTGTTAGTGCCAAACATTAAGAAGTGTTTGGCAAATCTGGTCTTTTCAGAAATTTATCTTAAGCTTTTTGGAAAACAGATTGGATTAGTATATAATGTATAGCTTTCGTAACAACTGGCACATTATTGCGGTTATCAACCTTAGTTTTCTCCTTTTCTTTCAGCCTATGGAAAATTCTTTATTTGGCACAAACGACGATTATTTTACCTTCAATTCAGGTAGGTAATTAATCTCGGGAATTTTTCATCTCCATCTGCAGTTCTCTAAGTAATTTTGATGCCGCCTCAAGAATTAGTGAAGTAAACCACTTCATATAATCTGGCGCCCGAGTAAAAAAAAATCACGAATTATTTGTTATCTATCACCTCAATGTGCTCTCGTCACTTTAAGCTCCTCGTTTTATTTTCATTCGAAAAAATAACCGCTGCATCGCAGTTGGCAGAGCGTCGTCGACTCAAATGACATTACATCTCGACGAATCATTGTCAAATAGTCTTATCGTCACGAAATCTGGGCGATCGTCGAGCGCGTCCTATCTTTGAACAACCTGCCTTTGCAGATCGCCGATACGATTAAAGATATCTGAAGCATGGCAAGCTTTGATAATCGCGAAATATACTCCGCACCACCGGCGATAGAGTTGGTACCGATTTACAA
Source organism: Psylliodes chrysocephalus (assembly GCA_927349885.1). NCBI lineage: Eukaryota > Metazoa > Arthropoda > Insecta > Coleoptera > Chrysomelidae > Psylliodes > Psylliodes chrysocephalus. The sequence continues at coordinate 3,634,056 of OV651830.1, forward strand.
GATAGAGATGGAGAGGTCGAAAACGGTTTTAAAGTTGCAAACGAATTCTCGACCGTTTTAAAGGGAACATAATAAAAATAGTCAGTTTTTGTATAATTATTTGTTTTTCTTAAAACGTATGAACCAATTGTAGTCTTTTCATCATATCCTAAAGCCAAGCAGCCAATAAAACGCTGAGCTACAGGAAAATACAGTTACTCTAGCTGCATTTTGTTAAGCAACTCGAACTTCATCAGCTGACGCTAAAAATTTTGACTATTAACTTACTGTCGGTTTAAAACAATTTTTTCGCTTTGGAATTAACGCAATTTTCAAATGATGACAATATTTAAAAATAAACAATCTGAAACCATTGCAATAAACGAATATTATCAAAACAACAACAAAAATTGAGATCAATTGATTTTTATAAAAGTTACTTATACTAAAATAACGATGCACCTCTATAGCTCGATGAGGTGTATTTGATTCAAATCGTCTTGACGTAAATTGAATCTTCATTGATTTCTTCGTGATTTTATTAAGTTTAATACGATCAAAGGTTTTAATTAAGGCGATATCGCCACGTTGGTCATCTGCTGTATTAGTTAGATGTCAAGATATCTTTATGCTTCATTAAATTTTATTTTTTTGGGCATGCCGGCCATATCTTAAAGCAAATTTTTGAAGTTTGCCGAATTAATGACTTAATTGGTAATAGGTTTTATCAAGATAAAGTACTTTTCTTTATATAATTCTAAAGTAAACAAAAAAATATATATATATATATATATATATATATATATATATATATATATATATATATATATATATATATATATATATATATATATATACATCATTCTATCATTGTTGCGTCCATCAACATCCTAATCAAATATCTTATTACGTCCTTTGAATTATTGCGTCCGTATATCGGACGTAATAATGTAAAATAATGTAAACCCATATATTTAAAGATACAAATTTTCCACGTATATTTTATAAGAAATATTTTTCTATATCTATATATGAAAATGTTGGTTTTAAATATCGCAGGGTGCTAATTTTCCTGTTAAAATTCCTCTAAAATTCTATGTTCTACCCCTACGAACAATTTTACCATTCTTTGTGTGTACAAGAATCCATTTTTAAAATTTTGAGACATCGTAATATTTATATATGCCACTTTGTAGGGTACAACACCGCAAACCCCATATTCATAGCGAAGTATTTTATTTTATATAATTAACAAATTTCTTGTGTTCAACACATTCTCAGAGCCATAAAATTTGATTTATGATGATTTACAAAAAAAAAACTTTCAAAAAAGTAACTGGCATCTAAATTACACGTTTTGCAATTGTAATTTTGCAAAAACACTGTAGCAAAGTGTCTAATGAGATTCACACAAATTAATAAAGACATAAATTTATTTTTGAAATGTACTTAATAGTTACAGCATAACTACTATTGGTAATATGTATAATAGTGAATAACCTGAGAAAGGACGAAATACTTTAAAGGGCATTTCTTGGGGATGCGATGTTGCCGTAACAAAAATGAACTAGCTAACTTAATTATTATAAAGTAATAAAGCTAATGCTTTCACACATAAAAATTTGATTATTCATTTATATTGGTTGTTGACATATATGGTGCATCGATCTATCATTGCGTGGAAGTCCAATGTTTCTTTCATCTCTATTATTTTTTTAGTTATCATTAAAAAAGAAAATTGTCAAAAACTAACACGTTTAGACCCTATATTTGCGATGATGTTTCATACTTGGTAGGTACTTTCCCTATTTAAATTATATTAGTAAGAATGATGAAAGGAAAAGGAATGACATACGACAGTTGAGGATATGAATAAAAATGGACCTGTTTTGAGTTTTTTTTTTTAACTCTCCGGTATATACCGAACTATCAATAGTCACCCATGTTAGCTTGTAGTAAGTTTTACACAAACCATTCAAAAGAAATCGCCAATCTTAAAAAAAATATATTTATTGTTTTTACAAAGTTACTAACAATTTTAAAAAACGTTTTACAACTGCTTTGAATTACTACCAACAATTTTACAATATGCCGTTCATAATGATGATATTTTTTGTACATTTGAGCGTTTTATAATTTGATTGATGATAGATCACGTGACCAATAAATGGCCGACTGCTTTAAACCTGATTTTTATCCGATGAAAATTACTTAAGTACGACTGTTATTTTCAGATTTTGAAATTTAACTGTCAAACTGTCTTTATTTAATGAAAACAAACAATTCGAAGAACTTTTTTGATAAGGATAAATAATGAAAGACAAGTATATTATTAAAAAATATGCACTTGCCGTCATTTGCTTGCTGTATACCTAACTCTGACAATCATTTTAAAAGTTTGTCCATTAATAAAACCCAGTGAGGTTCTTCATTTATATTATTGAGATTTTTGAGCGAACTTTTTTAGTTTGCTTATCTTTTTAATAATAATTAACTAATTTTAGATAATGTCACGTGATCCATCAGTGCATCAACATAATCTAGTCGATGTGGTGACAACCGTCTGCGAATTAAGTTAAATTTAAAAATATGATGTTTGACTCATCTAAAAACGTTCAAAGTATAAAGCAACAGTTTTGATAAATGTTGCATGGCATCGATGAATATTATAAAACGCCTTTTCTGAAACAAAATATAAACTTTTACAAACATAATAAGAAATAATATCATTTTTCTAACATTTTTCTTATTTGTGAAAAGCTTTTACCTCTAGTTTCTGGTAAGAAAATATATATTAAAATACAATTTACAAAAGTACAAAAGCTGAAAAGAAACAAAAAATAATAAGAACCTAGATAGTGGCTTATCAAGGGGTATGTAAATGCTACAATTAATAATAATGAATTACTGATAAAAAAAATAATGCCCGTTCCAATAGCTCTTAATTCATCAGGAAGTATTTCTGAGACCACTGTATAAGGTACCCCACCTAAGCCTAAGGTGTAGGACGCAACGAAAACTAATATACAAATAACTGGCAGTAATCGTAAATTATCTGGTATATCGATGTTATTTTCTTTACAAAAAAAATAAATAGCTAAACCAAACATAGACACTGAACACAGAAAAGATCCTAATAACAAAAGTACTTTTCGTCCTACTTTGTCTACAATACAGGAACAAATAATGCCGCTAACTATTTTAAGCAGAACTGTAAAAATTGCTAGTGTATCTCCAGATAATTTACTACCAGCTTCGTTTAAAAGCTTACTTAAAAATGATACAATAATATATATACCAGATAAAGATGAAGTATCACGAATCATTAAGGACAAAAAGAAGGCTTTTCTCCCTGCGCTACTTTGGAATAAATTCTTATAGGAACTCATAGTGTGCTTAGTTTGAAGCATATTTTGTTTTTCTTTCATTTCTTCTTCTAGCTCAATGGGTATTTTATTTCGTCTTAATTTTTTTAAAGATATATTAGCTCTAGCAGGGTCGCCCTTGATAAAAAGAAAAACTGGAGATTCTTGTGTAAAAAAAGATATTAAAATATGTAGTAGCAATGGTGCTGCGCAACATAAGCAAAAGGTTCTAAAATTTGTTACTGGAGCCAATAAAAATGTGTATAATTGTCCTACAGTTTTCGATATCGCTACTGCTGTTCCTAAAAATCCTCTGTTTTGAATTTCGGATATTTCTGATACGTACGTTGGTACCACTATTGTACCAGCAGATATAGTGATAGTTAAAATTAAGAAGGTAATACAATACAACCAAAAACTCTTAATAAACGATAATACAACAAACGAAGTTAATCCAATGGTTGCTAAGTAGATCAATATTCTTTTCCTTCCAAAAATATCTGGCAGTTTGGTTATAATGGGAGCTGATATTAATGATCCTATTGGATATATTGATGTACATATTGACAACTGAACTACTGTCAACGGTGTTCCTAAGGGATTGACCTCTGTATTATTTGAACTAAATGTTGTTAATACAGGAGAGTTCCATGCTAATATATTTCCGTAGGCAATGAAGATAAGGTTTGCTAAAAAAGAGAAAATTGTTTTGAAGAATTCTTTTTCTGGAATGAGTTAGCCAATGGAAAGTAAAACACACTGGTTTAAAAAATATACTAACATATTTTGTGACGTAATAATGGATTATAAAACTTTTCATTTAATGCAAGAAGAATGATGGTATATGGTGTCGGGCTTCAAGCTATTATAAAATAGTTTGCTTTGTAGGAGAACGTTTAGCTATGCTTTGTTCTTTATTTAAATTTTGTGAAAGTAATTCTGCTAAATTGGTTAAAAAGGATTTATACCAGAGGTATCTGGTTTCAATATGATAGTGCTAGACCCCATTTTCTTATATCGATCAATTTAAATCAAGATTTACCCTATTACGCATAAATGAATAAGTCGTTTCTGTCCCGTTAACTGGACACCAAGATCGCCTAATCTTACACCTTTGGATTATTTTTTATGGGGCCGACTTTAACTCGGAGGTCTTCGACGTGAAAAATGATGGGCACAATTTGTAATGTATCTGACAACAATACAAATAACCTGGGAATGATTAATAAATTAGTAAAAAACTTATTGTAAGAACGTCATGAACGTGCCATCGAATATTATTACATTATTTTAATAACTGATCCATGCACTATTTAAATAGTAATTAACCTTTGGTTTGATATCTTAGGTAAGAAGAACAATGATAAAAAAAAAGAAATTTCGGTTCTGGAATTTTTCAAATTAAAATACGGCTTTGATTAACCTACAAAATTAGTAGCTGTTCCAAAAAAAATACCAATTTTAATTTTAGAAGATAATCTTAAAACGATTAAGATTGAATGCTAGACACGGGGGTGTTTTGAATTCGGATATTTATTGTGTTCTACCTCCCAATAAACTATAAACGTTTAAATCTGGAACAAGCTGTATATTAAATTTTTTTAATGATTTTAAAAATACAATTTTTCTTTAAAATTTATAGTATTTATTTACCTGATAATGTTGACAGATACAAAACCCAGTTATTACAAATTTTCGACATATTTCGCACCTTCGCAATTTTTTTTATTCAATAACTCGTCTGATTTGGTTTATTGTGTCTTCACAACTTAACTGTAATAATTGATATTAAACAATAAAAAACCCAAAATTTTCAACTGAGCTTAATTATTTAACATCTTTTGAATATTATTTACAAACTAATTATATCACAAAAGTATTTATAAAAAATAGAGTTTCGGGTCAATTATTTAATGACTGTTTTCAGTTAAATTGATTAAAATTTTAAAAATATAATTAAAAAAGATATATTCAATTTTTTATCGACAATTGACAAAAATTGTTAAATTAGGCATATCATAATAAAAATCACAAAAAAATATATATTTCATTCAATAACAGAAGGTATCGTTAAAAGTTTATTGATTGATTTTGTTTCCTAAGGCGAAAATCATACTTGGACCAGTTTCGTTCTTATTAGGATTCATCAGTAAGCATTAGACCATCTCAACTTTAGTCTTTAATGAATCAAAGCTGGAGTAGTAAATGATTTTCTATCTCTGCTCTTTTCCTACTGATATAATGCAACATTTCTTGCATCAAAAAGGTTAACGATTGACCAAACCGATTTCCATGATTATATTTACTCAAGCATTATAATTATATAAATTAAAAAATTTGTCACGTACCTATTTGAAATTAGCAACTTTTTTATTAAATAAAACATGTTGACAAACCTCCATCCATATATTTTTAGTTTTTATGCTTCCAGATTTAAAAAAAGCCTAATTCGAACTATTAAGTTTTTTAGGTATATTAGGAATTTTGTGCTTTCTTCAAATAAACTATATTTAACAAATATTTACACAGTAAATTTTTAAATTTGTCTCAGTTGTACTTTTTACTATACGCAAAATATAAATATTGATGAACATAATTAGAAATATAATCATTTTTCCAATATTTTTCTTATTTGAGCAAAGCTTTTACCCTTAGTTTCGGGTAAGAAAATAATTATTAAAATAAAACTTCCAAAAGTACAAAAGCTGAAAAAAAACATGAAATAATAAGAGCCTAGATAGTGGCTTATCAAGGGGTATACAAAAGCAATTATTAATAAGATTAAATTACAAATAAAAAAAATAATGCCCGTTCCAATAGCCCTTGCTTCATTAGGAAGTATTTCTGAAATTACTGCATAAGGTATTCCTCCTAATCCTAATGTATAGGAGGCAACGAAAATAAATATACAAATAACTGGCATTATTCGTAAGTTGTCTGGTATATCGATGTTATTTTCTTTACAGAAAAAATAAATAGCTAAACCAAACATGGACACTGAACACAAAAGAGTTCCTAATAACAAAAGTACTTTTCGTCCTACTTTGTCTACTATACACGAACAAATAATGCTGGTAGCTATTTTAACCAAAACGGTAAAAATGGCTAATGTATCTCCAGATAACTTACTACCAGCTTCGTTTAAAAGCTTACTCAAAAACGACAAAATAATATATACACCAGATAAAACCGGTGTAGAACGAATCATTAAGGCCAAAAGGAAGGCTTTTTTTCCTGCGGGACTTTGAAATAAAACCCTATAGGGACTCACAGTTAGCTTAGTTTGAAGCATTTTTTCTTTTTCTTTCATTTCTTCTTCTAGCTCAATGGGCATTCTATTTCGTCTTAATTTTTTTAAAGATATTTTAGCTCTTTCAGTATCGCCCTTGATATAAAGAAAAACTGGAGATTCTTGTGTAAAAAAGGACATTAAAATATGTAATAATAATGGTGCTCCACAACATAAACAAAAGGTACTAAAATTTGTTACTGGAGCCAATAAAAATGTGTATAATTGTCCTAAAGTTTTTGATATCGCTACTACTGTTCCTAGAGATCCTCTGTTCTGAATTTCGGATATTTCTGATACGTACGTTGGCACCACTATTATACCAGCCGATATACTGATAGTTGAAATTAAAAAGATTATGCAATACAACCAGAAATTATTAACAAACGATAATACAACAAGCGATGTTAATCCAACAGTTGCTATGTAGATCAATGTTTTTTTCCTGCCGAAAATATCCGGCAGTTTGGTTATAATGGCAGCTGATATTAACGATCCTGTTGGAAATATTGATGTACATATTGATAATTGAACTACTGACAACGGTGCTCCTAGGGGATTGACTTCTGTATTGTTTGAACTAAATTTTGATAATACTGGAGAATTCCATGCTACTATAGTCCCGTATGCAATGAAAATTAGGTTTGCTAAAAAAAAAACAAATACGTTTTAAGGAGGCCCTTTCGCCACCAATGTTAAATAAAAAATATTAGATTATGACTAAAATTAATTTTTTTCTAATAGTAGATGTCCTTACTTATCTAATAGTGAACTTTTAACTATACCTTACCGTGCAAATTTTTTTTTAAATGTGTGTGTTTGTACAGTGTCTTATGAGAAAGTAAGACTTCAACAACAATTTTCGAATTATAATTAATTTTACTATTATTTATTGATTAGATGGAGTAGAAAAAAACTAAAAATAAGGTTTTTGAAATATTTAGGTTTTGTTTTTTACAATAAAATATATAGGTTACCGTGGAATTTATTGAGAAATCATTATTAAAAAATTACAAAAAATTTTCAACTAGGTTACTTGAAAATTTTTTGTGATTTTTTAATATTAATTTCTCAATAAGTTCCACGGTTTACTATATATATTTTATTGTATAAAACAAAATCTAAATATTTCAAAAACCTTATTTTTAGTTTTTTTCTACTCCATCTAATCAATAAATAATAGTATAATTCGAGAATTGTTGTTGAGGACTTACTTTCTCGTGAGGCACTGTAAAAATACTCACATTTAAAAAAAAAAAATTCTCAAAAATTTGCAAGATAAGGTATAGTTAAAAGTTCAGTATTAGATAAGTAAGGACTTCAACTATTAGAAAAAAATTAATTTTAGTCATAATCTAATAACTTTTTTTTTAACATTTGAGGCGAGAGGTGTGGCGAAAGGACCTCCTTAAAACTTTATTCCGGAATAAAAGAGGTAAATTAAAGAAAAGTTAATGTTACTAAAGTACATTAGAGATGTTGTATATCTCTGATACGAATCAAACATGTTTTTTTAAGAGAAAACTATAAATGAACAGATTGTAGCGGTCACACCGATGTACAAGCTTAACCAGTGTTTCACGCCACATATAGAGTTGCCAACTTAAACGAATAAAATTGTTTGAATAGAAAAAATAGGGTATTTGGAAGAAAAAGTATTTTTCAAGTTTATGTTTTTATTGCCTTAAAAACATATGTTTGTTTGCGTTTAGCATATGTTAACAATTTTTTTGCTATCTTCCAATGTTTCAAAGCTTGCTTTTTAATGGAAACTGCTCGATTTCTCTCTTTTTGTCAATTCAAATTCACTACCGAAAAAACTCTCAATGCAAGCTGGAGTGGTGAGAACAGAGAGTAAATAATTATATTTACTTTAAAAAAATGGATATTATTATAAACAAAAATAATGGACAAATTTCATACAATTTCGTTGATAGTGTCACCTGTCACATCTGACATCTAACATTTTGTTCAGTAATTATTAATCGTTCTTATTTACTCATAATGATTGGAAGCAAAGTATTCTTGCTTACTTTATTTTTTTGCAAAAGTATAAAGAGGGCCAATCTGACCCATCAATTGTATATAACAAAAATATTTGTATACCTGTGATTCATGAAAGTCCTGGTGGTGAAGATACTTAAATTCCAAGGGTTCCTCTTACTAAACACATTTTATTTAAAATATATATATATATATATATATAAAATTCAAACTAATTTATTGGGGGCAGCAGCAATATGTAATAAAGAAAACTCTTTAAAGATGATCCAAGCTTTCGGAAATTTAATTACTTATTTCCATCTTCAGGGAATCTATAAAAGGTGTGGTGTGTCTTCATAAGAACTTAATATTATTAAGAGAGTGAGTTACTTACATCTTTGTGAGGATGAATTACTAATGATGTTAAATATGTTAAATGTTATGATTGTGATGCACATATAGAACTTCTATTACACAGTTTTACAATATAAGTTAAAATTATTGTGGTTAAAATTCAGTTACATAGAATTATGTCAAGTTTGAAATTTAACTGTTATGTCAAATTTTATGTAATTAAATTTCCGAAAGCTTGGATCATCTTTAAAGAGTTTTCTTTATTACATATTGCTGCTGCCCCCAATAAATTAGTTTGAATTTTACGTTACTATTCAGCAAAGACTACCCTTCCACTATATATATATATACTTTTTACATTATATACATTACATTTTCTTGAAAATTTATTAGCCTAATCCGTGTTACATAATTTATTTCCTTTTTATTATAATGGCGGGGCTTAGCAGACAGTTGTTGTGCCCGCGACTAATGATAGAGCAGTGTGTGAAAGGGAATGAACAAGCTAAAAGCTTTGACGTAATACATTTTAACCAATGAGAGCGCCTGACGCGCATGACATATTTATCTGTTAGATAAATTCCTTACCTGCAGAGAGTACAAACTACAGTGTCGGTTGAAGGGATTATTATTATTGAATGTATTTCAACACAAAGAATTAAAAAAAAATTAAAAGAATATTTGTTGTAGTGGCGTAAAAATAGGGGGATTTAAGTTGCCACTAACCTATATCTGTGAATCTGACCAACGAACTTTGAAAATGTTTGTTTTACAAGCGGTTTGCGTTGACCACAATTGAACACCCACCAACTTTTTTGACCACCTTTAGAAACCTAAATATTTAAAAAAATAGTAAAGGTCGAGTTTTTTTATTGTTAAAAAAATATCACTCATTATTAACTTTCGGTATAGGAATACCAATTAAAATTGAAGCGTACAAACAGGGCGCTGATTTACTTACGATTTTCATATAATACTGGCAATTTTTATTAGAATACCATTGAGAAACTATATGTTAGAATAAAGGGAACAATTTATATCTAGTATAATATATCTAATTGGGTAAAAAAACATGTTTGGTTCGTATCTATCTAACTTTAAAATGTGGTCACATACTACCCCATAATTTTTGTTAATACATATTTTATAATATCTTACAATAAGGAAGATATCGAATTTTTCCATAAAATGGTATACCCTATATATAAATATTTTTCTAGTATTAAATTTAATATACATATTTTAATTAGATATTTCTATATGAAGGTTTTAAACTTAAAAAAATGCAAATTTCCATTATTTATTTACCTGATAATGTTGACAGGTACAAAACCCAGTTGTTACAAATTGTCGACATATGTATTTCACACTTTTGCAACTTTTTTTTTATTTAATGGATCGTTTGACATGGCTCATTGTGTTTTCACCACTTAACCGTAATAACAATTATTAAACAATTAAACACAAACTTGTCAACTAAGCGTGATTATTTTACATCGTTAAAAAATTATTTACAAATTCATTATATCACAAAAGTATTTATAAAAAATAAGGTTTCGGTTTAATAATTTATTTACTGTTTTAAGTAAATATTGATTAAAATTTAAAAAATGTAATTTAAAAGGGTAATTTTAATAAGGTACTTAAAAAATACACCTAGAACCAATCACAAACTGATTAAAAGTGGTTGTAGGTATATTTTTTGATTAAAACAGTTTTCGGGTCGTATAAAAAATATTATCAGCACATCACTGGTAATTTAGTACACTATGAAATTTCACCTGTACCTATTATTATCCATACATTTTTAAAACTCTTTTTGATCTTCATATAAATACAAAATACAAATTAATAAAAACAGTTTAAGTATGCCTAAAATAGTTCATTGTTTAAAGATAAAAATATGGTTTTCTAGGTTATAATGTATCATAAAAATATTGCTCGAGAATGTGTCACATACGAAATGCTTCCTAGATATAGGGGGTAATTATGATAAGAGCTACAGTATCTGTCACAATTGTATGTGATCTATTATTGGGACTTTCTGTGGAATTAAAACCTCTAAAGACTAAAAATTTCTCAAAATAATTATATTTTAAAACAATAGTGTATGATAAAACTCAATACATAAAAATATGGTCCATTTAGAAAATAAATTTGTAAATCCATAATATGACGGCGACTATAATGACACCTTCTCGTACATCTATCTCTGTATCACATCTTTACTTTATAAACAGAGCAACATATAAATATCTATGAAGATAACATGAAAATAAATCATTTTTCTAACATACTCCTTATTTGTGAGAAGCTTTTACCCTTAGTTTCGGGTAAGAAAATAATTATTAAAATAAAACTTCCAAAAGTACAAAAGCTGAAAAAAAAAACATGAAATAATAAGAGCCTAGAAAGTGGTTTATCAAAGGGTATCCAAAAGCAATAATTAATAAGATTAAATTACTAATAAAAACAATAATGCCCGTTCCAATAGCTCTTGATTCATAAGGAAGTAGTTCTGAGGTTACTGCATAAGCTATCCCTCCTAATCCTAAAGTATAGGAGGCAACGAAAATAAATATACAAATAATTGGCATTAATCGTAAGTTATCTGGTATATCGATGTTAGTTTCTTTGCAGAAAAAATAAATAGCTATACCAAACATGGACACTGAACAAAAAAGAGTTCCTAATAACAAAAGTACTTTACGTCCTCTGTATTGTTAGAACTAAATTTTAATAATACTGGAGAATTCCATGCTATTATAGTCCCGTAGGCAATGAAAATTAGGTTTGCTAAAAAAAAAAGAAAATTATTTTAAAGACTTCTTTTTCTGGAATGACTTAGTCAAGAGAAAGTAAAACACGCTGGTTTAAAAAACACAATAACATATTTTATTGGAAATATACAACTTTACGAAGAATGAAAAGAAAAGGTTTGCTAAAAAAAACAAACAAATCGTTTTGAAGACTTCTTTAATTTATTCCGGTATAAAAAAGTTAAACTAGAGACTATGAGAATTTAAATAAAATGTTGCTAAAGCCAAGTTAATATTACTAAATACATTAGAGGTGTTGTATAACTCGGATACGAACCAAACATGTATTTATTTAAAGAGAACACTAAAAATGAACAGAGAATTAAAAAAATGTGTTGCAGTGACGTAAAAATAGGGGTATAAAAGTTGTCACAAACTCTGATAAAATTTTCGAAAGTTAGTTTGTCAAAATACTGCTTTCTTAAAGAGGAAATTGGTCACCAAATTTTATTTATGGCAAATTTTTAATCATTTTATGAAGACGTCTCAGTATATTGCAAGTGATTATCACTTAATTTTTAGTCCAGGTGATGGCCTAAGGCCGAAATCGATTATTTGACTTAATGAAATTTGTTTATGTCGATTTGATTTTATCTTTAAGATACCCTCTTTCAGTTCCTTTTTATAGGCCAGTCAACAAAGACACCCTATTTTGAAAATTTCACAATCAGCCAGTTTAATTAACATTAAGTTTAAATTTGCAACCATTTCCAAAGTCCGGAATTAGTTAATTTATAGCAAAATAGCGGTTTTGTTTATAATGTTGAGAACAAATTGCAAAAGAGCAAACCATTACCTAGAAAATAGTCCAAACAATGAATCACGAGTGAATAAAATTTTATCTAAGAGCTAAAATTAGAAACCCAGCGGTCTCCGTTATCCGCAAAAATTTCAACTGGACCCTCAACTCCGTCCACTTCAAAACAAGCGACTGCAAACTAATATCGACTTATCCAAATTCACTAGCGCCATCTATTGGTAGTATCCATTTCGCTCTAATGAAATTTCCATAAGGTGAGACTACTATTAGTTCCTTATACAATGATACAACGATGTTACAAATCTTTGATCACGTGATTCAAAATACATACATGTAGTAGAACTGATGTGCGACAAAACAAACGCTTGATATGTAAAAATGCATCGGATGGGATATTCAAACGCAGCAAATATATTTCTGATTTTCTGGGTAAAAAAAAAATATGTTTGGTTCGAATCCAAGTTATACAACACTTTTTACACCCCTATATCGCCGTTCCGGTAAAACAATGACGCAAGTGCAAAATTGTGACATTTTGATTTTAACATGTCATTAGTTTCCAAATTAGTCTCTCTATACGGTATAACCACGGCGAAATTTTTTAGCCACTCCCGGCCATCTAAATGGTAGTTACTTCAATTTTCAAATATTAATGTTTGCCCCTCCACTTTTGAAAAACAATGACATATGAATCAGTTGTGTCTGCAAATTTAAGGGAGACATTACTTAGTCTATGGTTAAATGTTGTATTTGCTATTTAGGACAAGTTCTTTGTGATTTATGTGCTCAAATTTGGAAGTAATAATATTCGTTTTTCGTCTCTCCTGAAAAATTTATAATTTTGCATTTGCGTCGTTGTTTTACCGGAACAGCGATATAACTTTAAAATGTGGTCCCCATACTACTCCATGATTTTTGTTAATACAGTTTGTTATATATTTTACAATTTTTCCAAATAAATATTTTTCTGCTATTGAATTAAACATGCATATTCTAATCAGATATTTTTATATGAAGGTTGCAAACGCGTTTATACTTAAAAAATGCAATTTTCCATTAATATTTATATTATTTATTTACCTGATAATGTTGACAGATACAAAACCCAGTTGTTACAAATTTTCGACATATTTCACACCTTTGCAACTTTTTTTTTATTGAATGGATCGTTTGACTTGGCTCACTGTGTTTTCACGACTTAACCATAATAACAATTATTAAACAATTAAACATAAATTTGTCAACTAAGCGGATTATTTTACATCGTTAGAAAATTATTTACAAATATACTTTATAACAAAATATTTATGGAAAATTATATTTTCGGATCAATTATTAAAATTTTAAAAATATAATTAAAAAAAAGGTGGGTATAATAAATTTTTATAAGCATTGATAATCACTCTGTCGCCTTAATCAAATATCTTTCTCATTTAATAATAAAAGATAACTGCATCAAAAATAGCAATTGTCGTTATAAGTTCGGTAAGTGACTTATTGCAATACGAATCCATTTGACGAATTGACTTGACATATTGTTTATCAAAAAGAAAAAATCTTTTAATAGTTTTAAGCTTGTTAATTTTTATTGAAAGAGACCTATTATTTGAAGTAAATATTTGACTTTTACAACTTAAGCAGACAGAGAAAAACAGAAAATCTCTGTATTTTTTTTTATTTACAACAAAAAAAATAAATGGACCCCTCGTTGTTTATTTAAAATATCTAAAAAACCGGCCCTGATATGGTTGACATTTTTTGCTATTAAATTGCTTATTATGGTTTAGAACAGAAGATAGTAAAGTGCCCCTGTAAAAATTGCCCACCTTATTACACCTTTTATTTAATAATGTGTTTTATGTTGTCTCCAAGAAAGTAAAAAGAAACCAAAAGATCATTAAGGCAAAAGATTAAGTGAACTTTCGAAACCTCCCCAAAGATACGCCTATGGAACCCGAGATTCGAAATGAATGATCATATTGGAATGCACAAAACCCGATGAATTATCTTTTTTTTTGGAGAATGCACTTAAGTTTGGTACAGTGGAGGAAATGGTGGAACGTGTCTTGGATTTTCAAGACAGGTCAGAAGCATAACATTTATACATAAAGAGGGCTAAAACTAAATGATTAATATAGATATATCAGTATGACATTTAAAATGTATGGGTAGTTATTCATTAATTATTCAAAACAATGTTTACTTTTATGTTTTATCACTTTCTTATGATAGGGTAAGGCAGATACCACCCGAATCTCATATTAATAGTTACAGAAAGAAAAGACCTATCTGAAAAAAACACTATAAATATATAGGGCGATTCATTTAAAATTTTATGCGATGACGTCATATCTTGATAAATATGACAGGCATCAGTCAATTTTAAGTACAATTCTTAAATGAGCCACAAATCGACCGATCCGTCAATTTTGCCCAACCCTGTATATTTTAATTTAATATTTCAAATGTAACACATAGTAAATATGATTGATGTTCATTACGATTTATGAATGACCATTAATATGATATTATTATGTTTTTACACTTTTAACAAAATTGTTAAATTAGAAAGAATTTTTTACACTTTAATGGAAATACCAGAACTTTTTAATGTAACTATAAAAATGATTATTATTACAATTTCATTTAAATCATAATGAATGTTAAACAAAT
The DNA here is from genome assembly GCA_927349885.1 of Psylliodes chrysocephalus. Classification (NCBI taxonomy): domain Eukaryota; kingdom Metazoa; phylum Arthropoda; class Insecta; order Coleoptera; family Chrysomelidae; genus Psylliodes; species Psylliodes chrysocephalus. The sequence continues at coordinate 3,649,278 of OV651830.1, forward strand.
CCCTAAACATCAGCAGTTCTGTCCAGAGACGTACGCTACAGTGTTTATGAAATATATTATAATTTTTTTCTACAAAGTTTTTTCAATTGTTAAGTTTCTGAAATTAATTTTCTTCAGCGTTTAAGTCATTTATGATGGATAAGTGTTTAAGATTCTTTTTCAATGATATTTATTGTCTGTAGTATATATCTAGATGTTTCTGTAATATTGAAAAAATCTTTAGAATACTGCAAACAAAATATTAAAGATACTGTATCTATTTTATCATTAAGGTTTATAATTATTACAAGTAGAAGAGGTGAGATGACTTCAGTCCATCCTTAATTTCTTAGGGTTTAATTTTAATTCGACACCAACGACCATGTTTCTCAATGAAATAAAGAGGATGAAGATTTTAGGATGGCTCAATTATTTCAATTTCTGTTCAATTAGAGATATTTCTAGAGTAAATACTGTGTGTATGAGGTATGTCTTTATCCTTCAACCATTGATACATTTACCTTAGATTGGTCAGATCCTAACTTTTATCTTTTAGTATTACAGAAAATTATATTTTGACATAAATGAACATGCATCAGGCGTGGTAGTACTACTCTTTTGGACTACCAATCATTAATGGTAACTGTTTATGGGTGTTTTAAGTTCAGAACTAATTAAATTCCATCGTGGTCCCTTATTTTAATTATCTGTCGACAGAACTTCATAATCTTTGGCAAGAAACCTTTTCCTGGTGATAGGATTTTATCCAAAAGGTGTTTACCCCAAAGCGCCCAGTCTCCCAAACTATTAAGGTTATGCTGTCATCTATTTCAACTTCTACCTTAAAATGATATGGTGTAAGTTTTGTGTGTCAGAGAGAATAAGACCCCTTCACAGGTGATATCTTTAAGATTTTTTAAATTTCTATAAGGATGGTTCCAGGAGGGTTTGACATATAGGTCAGCACTTTCTTTGATTTTGTTACTAGATATTGCTCTGGACTTTAGGATTAAACGGTTTGTTTAAAGGCATTAGTGACCTAAGACCTCCTCTACCAAAATACGACTTAACATAGAAACCATCAACAGTACGGAATACCTTCAGGGATTGGTGTTTCAATAAAGAAATCCCTGTTATAAAATTATCAGAAACATTAGTGATATTATTAGCATTATTAAATTAGAGTTTAGAGTATACTACAGAAGAAGTAATTTAGTAAGCAGTTGAATATAAATAACATTTAATCAGAAAAGTTACATAGTAGACGAAGCAGTGAGGTACAATTGGGGTACCAAGAGAACCGTCAATTCCAAAAAGAAGAAAGAAAATCTTTTTGTATAATTAGTGAATTAATATATTGTTTGATTTGTTTTTAGTTTCAAAATTAATGTAAATTCACCAAACGTTGAGGGAATTTTGAGGGAAGTAAATCAGTTAAACTTGGAGGTAAGAATTTTTCAACTCATTAAGATCCAATTCATTATATTTGTTTTGAACCCACGGACCCTGAGATTAAGCAGTAAAAGTCGAGTTACCGGGTGAGTTAAAAAATTTTTTTTTTAATATATTGTAAAATTGATTGGTAGTAACAAAATTTTTATATTTTATCAAAATTATCTACATAATTTATAATAAAACTAAATATTTTCATATCAATATATTAGATGTATAAAGGGTTGCCTGAACAAAGGTAGAATTTACTTGCTACCAAACAGGATGATGCATGTATTAGAAAAGGTTCTTCAATGCTTAAAAGAACCTTTTAGAAACAATTTTGGTTTGTTGTTGAGAAATATTTACTCTTACATATCAAGAAAGAAATAACTGAAATTAATAAAATATAGTATACGTCATTCAAAAAAGGGGTAAGACCCATTAAATAATTTTTAATTGTGTGCCTAATCGGATAATGGGATTTTTTTATTTTGATGTTGATGTTAGGAATTGGACTGTCAGATTTTATGGGAGATTAGGTAACCTAGTTATTGAGTTTTTAAATTTGAAGATAAAATAAAATATTAAAAAAGGTTAACTTTGATTTTTTGAAAAAGAAGATATAAATAAAAAAAGGCGGTTTGGAAGAGTAATGAAAGAAGAAACGTTAAGAATCGGACTAGGAGTCAGGGAGGGGACAAAGCAAGGGTCAGAGGAGGAGTTAGAGAGCTGTGAACAGACTGTACAATGGAGAACAGAGGAACAAGAAGAGTTTTTTTATTTTCTTTGTAACTCATAATATAAAATTATTCGTTATTTTTTTTTTATTTATAGGTAGTAATAGAAGGCACAACGTTAAAGCGCTTTATATAATAATAATAATGCTCTCTATAACCCCTGAAGCCGGACTGAGCTTGTGTGGGGAAAGAGCGAGTATCATTATTATTATTATTTGTCGTGAAATGGTTTGACCAACTTAGGAAAAACCATTAAAATATATTATAATTTTGGATTTATATTATTATATACGTAAAATAGTATTTTTTTAAAAAATATACGTTACTCGCCGTCACTGCAGTTATAGCTAAACCTGAATCATAATCACTTTCTCAGAATGTTTCAAATTATTTGTTGTGTGTTATTTTTATTGAAATTAAATACGCATACTTAACTATCACTCTAGTGCTCTGAAACTAATTAAAAAAACATAAATAAAAATTTGTGTTAACTATTTTTTTTTTAAATATGAACATAAGTTCGAGTAATTGGTTTTTGTATCTAACTGCATTCGCAGGTAAGTAATTTCAAAAAATAAAACAGATTATTTAGTATTAAGTGTAAAGGTTAAAGAAAAGGTCCTTTATTTCTCACAAGTCAATTTATTGGCGACCGGTTTCGAAGTTGTCACTTCATCATCAGGCACACCTTAGTCAAGGTGTGCCTGATGATGAAGTGACAACTTCGAAACCGGTCGCCAATAAATTGACTTGTGAGAAATAAAGGACCTTTTCTTTAACCTTTACACTTAATCCCTACTACTCACATATGGCTACCCTCACTCCAGATTATTTAGTATTAAATTTATTATAAACAAGCCAAATTAATATTATTATACAGTGTGAGCTAACACTAGATTTTTATTAATTTTTGTCATACCTTTAAATTTTAAATGCCTATTTTTAAGACAATTTTAAAGCAATGTGCATAGTAAGAGTAAGTACTATTGATAAACTATTGTACTTTTAATATTATTCTGCTTTTTGGATATTTTTGTTTTTTATTTTGTGTAACATAGTAGTCCGTCCTTCTGCATGTACTACACTTGTGTCAATACCTTTATTTGATTGGATTTTTTGTCAATTTCATTACTTCTGCCTCTTTCGAGGGTCTACATCCATGCATGTATTCTTCCATGTCCTCTCCACTGTCTCCACACATCAATTCCTATAGATTTGTGTCCATTCTGCCAGTAGTTCTTCAATGGGAGGTTTACCCATTATTACAGCTAAATCGTCTAAAGAAACGTCCTTGTATGCGCTTGCAACCTTTATTAAAAGTTTTTTCTGCTTAGAAGTTAGAAAGTTTTTATATCCCTGATTATTAAGAGTCCTTTTCCAAATGGATCCGCCATAGAGTATGATCGAGTAGATTATGTTACACAGTACTTTTTTTTAGATTACTTCCCTCTTATGTTTGGCATCACCCTCGCCTGCAAAGCTATTGTACTTTTGCCTTTTTCGCGTACATTCTTAACATGTTCCCAAGGTACCTAGCTTCGGTCCTAGAGGTAATTTCTTTTCCTCCAAAGTTTAAAATGATTCATTACCTAAGTCATAGTAAAAATTATGGCAATAAAAGAAGCCGTTTAGATTTTATAAGATGATTTTTGCATTTTACGGCCTCACACTGTATACGTATATGTAGAGTGAATAAAATACATTAACTGTAGTTGTTTTTACAAATCAATTTATTTGGTCATACTCAACAACTAGGAACTAAGTATAAAAATTTTAAATTTGGCGTACCTATATTGTACTCGATATAGCAAAAATAATGCAACTTAAATCATAATTGAACTCTAGGTCGAGCTTGGTCAACTTTTTCCGATTCAAAAATATTTCGGTACTTTGAACTAAAGGAATATTTTTTTAAATAGCCTTATTATCTGGTTCATTATGAGTGTATAACAATTTTTATTTGATGGAGAATCATCTGCGACTGACTACAATGCAATTTGCAGATGAGTTACACTCAAATAAAAATTGTTATATACACTTATAGTATTTTCAACCTTGGTGGTTTAGAAATTTATTCCCAAAATTAGTAGGTAGGTTTTAAAAATTATGGATGTTAATAATTTTCTAGCGCTAATTAAAAAAAATGTCCAATCTGTCATCAAAAATTTATTTACCAAATACTAAAACTGTGTATTTTATTTCAGTAAATGTATTCAGCTTTATAATAGGATGCTTACTAGCTTGGAACTCTCCTGTACTTATACAACTTCAGTCAAATAATACAGACATTAATCCGATTGGACGACCGATAACAACTCTGGAAGTTTCAATTTGTACTTCTATCCTGCCTATGGGGTCCACCATAGGAACACTTCTTGTTGGAAAACTCGCAGACATTTTTGGAAGAAAGAGAATGCTAATTTGTCTTGCAGCTGGAGGAGCAGTTTCATTTGGTGCCATTTCAATTGCAACACATATTTATGTTTATCTTATATTTACAACAACTGCAATGGTTTGTATTTCAGCTGGTTTCGTAGTAGTACCCGTATATGTTACAGAAATAGCCGAAGATAAAAATAGAGGAAAATTGGGATGTTTTTCGTCAATTTTCATATGTTTAGGACAGCTGTATATTTACGTTTTAGGAACAGTGACTAACTTGGCATATATGTCATTACTCTGTGGGTTTCCTTTATTATTATTTTTAATAGTCTCTGTATTTCTACCAGAATCTCCAATATTTTTAGCTTCAAAAGGAAACAAAACAGAAGCGTTAGTAGCATTAAAAAAACTGAGAAGAAATAAGAGCTTTATCGATCTCAATAGGGAATATAATGAAAAGGAAACAATGCTAGATAGTACATCTAAAGAAGAAATCAAAGATATCAGAGTACTCTTTAAAACACGTTCTGGAAAGAAAGCCGTTATATTATCTATAGGTATTAGACTTACTCAGCAACTATCTGGTATGTTCATAGTTTTATCATTCCTTGGTCCATTGTTCAAAGAAACTGGAAGTAGTTTATCTATAGATGCGTTAACTATCATAGTGGCAGCTGCAAATATTCCCGTTGCTATTCTAGCTCTAAGTATAATCGAAAAAAAGGGAAGAAGACTTTTATTACTACTGGCAATTTTTTTTGATGGACTCTCAATGTTTATTTTAGGACTATATTTTTTGTTTAAAGAAAATACATTGATAATTATTCCAGATAGCGTTAAATTAATCCCAGTAGTTGCAATATTTATTTTTGTTTGTATGTTTACATTTGGTCTCAGTAACGTCCCGTTCATAGTAATTAGCGAGATACTTCCTAACGAAGTAAGATCTGTTGGTAGTAGTTTAGTTTTGGTAACAGGAAATTTAAGTAATTTTTTTATTGGTTTTATGTATCCTTTGGTATCTAGTTTAGTAGGACAATATGCATGCATGTTTGCTTTCAGTTTATTTTGTTTTACTGGATTCGTTTTTATATATTTTTTGTTACCCGAAACAAAAGGGAAGAATTTTTTAGAAATACAACGCGAACTAGAAAAGTAAATAAATTTTAAAATAGGAAGTGGATAGCATTGTAATTTTTAATGTTTATTGAGTAATATTTCGTCAATTTTAGTAAAAACATATGATGCAGTTAAAACTTAAACCAAAAAAGTATGAAATTAGATATCCCATCTAACTGGGAGATGCGAAAAATAATCTGTATACAGGAAAATATTATGCGTATTGTATTTAAACAAATTCCTGTGATATTTTTTATTTATTTATCTAAATGTATTTTTTATGGTAAATAAACTTTTTTATATTTATTATTACTTTATATGCATTGATCCAAAATAACTTATTTTCACAACTTCAATTTATGACAAACTCATAAAATTGATATTAGAATATGTTATATTCAGGATGGAAAAATGGCCTTGTATTGAGGATGGTGTTTTAATTTGACAGTGATATAGAGGAATATGGCCGACAAATGTTTTCGGTTTTCAGTAATGTACTGTCATAAGTGAGTAAAAAATTGATTTGACAGACCCGGGCAATTGGCCAGACATTGAAAAAATGACCGACCAGCAACGATCTTTCTTTACTACTCAAGCTGTGTTATTTGCAGAAAGTCATCCAGAAAACATTGAATATAAATTGGCAAAATATTTGTCCAGTTTCAAATCACATAACAGTCAATATGGTTGTGGTTTTTGAGGTTGATTTTATTGTAAGGAATTGGATTGTCAAAATTATTAGAGAGAGATTTTAAATTAATTGTTAATGGTAAATTTAAAAAATGTTTCCTATATATTTTAGCGTTTTTGTTAATTTTACCAATTTCAACCGTTCCTAATTCTAGATTTTGAATCCAAATTTCCATTGTCTCAAAGTTTGTAGGAAACGACGTGACGTTAATCCTCTGAATATTAGAATGATTTGACCCATCCTGGGTATCGAGTCTTAAATTTTAGGGAGTAAACATTTTGAGGGAAAAATGATACAAATTGCGCGTTGCAGATAAAGATATTTTCTATTCAGTCAAATTCAAGAATAGTCACCCATGGAGGAACCATTGGAATATATTGGATGATCAATAAAATTTTGTATTTCTATTATTAAATATATTATGTAAAATAATATTTATTTCCAAAAAATCCTACGCTACTCCCCGTCACTGCAATAACAACCAAACCCTAATCATAATCACTTTCTCAGAATGTTTTGAATATTAGTTGCGTGTTATTTTAATTCAAATTGATATTTCACTATCACTTTAGTGTGCTATGTAACTTATTAAAAAATATACATAAAATTGCGTATAAAAGGATTATCAGTGACGGCAAAATTAACTTTATTTTTAAATATGAACATAAGATCCAGTAATTGGTTTTTGTATCTAACTGCAGTTGCAGGTAAGTAATTTCAAAAAATAAAACATTATTAAATTTATTATAAATTAGTCAAATTTAATATTATTATACTGTGAGCCAATAGCAGCGTGTTTTGTCCAATAAAACATGGTCCAATTGTGTTTTCTTTTTGATGTACAGCATATTTATTGTTTTATATTTTTTAAAAATATTTAAAAAAGCTTTGATGAAATATTTCAAAGTTTGTTAAAAAAACTTGAGCTTCCTTTTGGACATGTTTAATTTGATTCAGTAATTCCAGAGAAATCCTCACAGAGAACTTTGATTAGAAGAAATTCAATCATTCTAAATGAACATTATCACTATTATAATTTCTCAGACTAGTTTGTGTTATAAACTATAAATGATAACACCATAAAAATCAATTTTCTATACAGCTTTTGAAATGTATCAATTTTAAATTATTTCAGTACTTTGATAGAATATTAAAAATTTCTGCGGTTAGCTGAATCCTTATTTACTTTAAGATATAAGTACTGCTACCTGGTTAAATAGTGATGGTACTTTTCATACTTGATGGTTTTAGAATTTATTCCTAAATTTATTAATACGTTTATTTCAAAATGTTCAATAATTATAGCTGCTAATAATTAAAAAAATATATGTAATCTATTTACTAAGAACTATTAAATCCACTTACTTCTAAAACTGTCTTATTTTATTTCAGTAAACGTGTTCTCCTTCATAATCGGATGCTTACTAGCTTGGAACTCTCCTGTACTAGTACAACTTCAGTCAAATAATAGAGACATTAATCCAATGGGAGGACCGATAACAACCGTAGAAGTTTCAATTTGTTCTTCCATCCTGCCTATGGGGTCCACTATAGGAACACTTCTTGTTGGAAAACTTGCAGACATTTTTGGAAGAAAACGAATGCTAAATTGTCTTGCAACTGGAGGAGCAGTTTCATTTGGTGTCATTTCAATGGCAACAAATATTTATGTTTATTTCATATTTATAACAACTGCGACTGTTTGTATTTCAGCTGGTTTCGTATTAGTACCCGTATATATTACAGAAATAGCTGAGGATAAAAATAGAGGAAAACTTGGATGTTTTTCGTCAGTTTTCATTGCTGTAGGACAGCTGTATATTTATGTTTTAGGAACAATGACTAGATTGGTATATATATCATTACTCTGTGGGTTTCCTTTACTATTATACTTAACAATTTCTGCATTTCTACCAGAATCTCCAATATTTTTAGCTTCAAAAGGAAACAAAACTGAAGCATTAGTAGCGTTAAAAAAACTGAGAAGAAATAAGAGTCCATTCGATCTCAATAAGGAATATAGTGAAAAGGAAACAATGCTAGATAGTACATCTAAAGAAGAAATTAAAGACATAAGAGTACTCTTCAAAACACGTTCTGGAAAGAAAGCTATGATATTATCTGTAGGTATTAGACTTACTCAGCAACTGTCAGGTTTGTTCATAGTTCTGTCATTTCTTGGTCCATTGTTGACAGAAACTGGAAGTAGTTTATCTATAGATGCGTTAACAATCATAGTGGCAGCTGCAAATATTCCCGTTGCTATTCTAGCTCTAAGTATTATCGAAAAAAAGGGACGAAGACTTTTATTACTGCTGGCATCCTTTTTTGATGGACTGTCAATGTTTATTTTAGGACTATATTTCGTGTTTAAAGAAAATACAGATATAATTATTCCAGATAGCGTTAAATTAATTCCAGTTGTTGCAATATTAATGTTTCTTTGTATGTTTACATTTGGTCTCAGTAACGTCCCGTTCATAGTAATCAGCGAGATACTTCCTAACGAAGTAAGATCTGTTGGTAGTAGTTTAGTTTTAGTGACAGGAAATTTAAGTGCTTCTTTTATTGGTTTTATGTATCCTTTGATATCTAGTTTAGTAGGACAATATGCATGCATGTTTGCTTTCAGTTTATTTTGTTTTACTGGATTCGTTTTTATATATTTTTTGTTACCCGAAACAAAAGGGAAGAACTTTTTAGAAATACAACTTGAGCTACAAAAGTGAAGGAATTTTAAAAGAATGTATGTGAAACAAATCAAGTGCGCGCCTAAAAATATGAAAAGGATGACGTTTTATCATCTAAGGTTTGTTGAATAATATTTCGTAAGTTTGAACCATTCAAGACTATTCGAAAAAAAATCATTTAAGATTTTTTTATCGGTCTGTTATTTTTGTGAGGGAATGGAGTAATAATAAAATTGGTGTATAATTTTTCGTTTTAATGTAAACATATTATTGAGTTTCATATTACGTTTTTTAATGAAAATTAGCAGATACCTGACGATTTTATGTATATATGTATATTATATTTAAATATTTTTTTACTCGAAAAATAATATCAGGAAATATAACTTTTTATAATTATTGAATTATCTTTTAATTTATTTAAAATACCTATTTATCTTTTTTACAGTTTTTTTTAATATTTTATGATAAAAATTATTATTTGCTACAATTTTAAAATATTGTTAGTGCTTTAAAAATAAATATAGAAAATTCCTTTTGTTTTAGTTTGAAATTAATTTTTTTAATAACAAGGTAATAGGTATTGTAACCTGCTCTAAAAAAGTTTAAAGCTAAATTGTAACCATTCAGATAAATGTTCAGAATGAAAATTAATAAAGGCTATATCAAAATTATTTAAATCTATAGACGTAACAAAAATTTTGTAAAAAACTCGCATCTTTCCTTACTATAAGTCGTCTTTTCTATTACTTAATATGTGATGTATGTCAATTATTTGAGGTTAAATCAACATTGGCAGAGCACATTCTATATACCAGTTTTCCTTTGAAAAAAATACCACAGATGGCAGCAAGAGAGAAGGGCACTGAATCTACTCTGTGACCTCTTTAACTACGGTGAATATTATAGGTAGTATTGGAAGAAAGAGAGAGAGAGAATACAAGGAAGGACACGTGGATCGGCGCAAATAGGTGAAGTAATATTTTCTACAGTACAGCTCCTGTACTTGTATACTGAATCAGGAATTACTACTAGGTGAAAGGAAAAAGTTGTACCAGGGGTCCATAAATGATTTTCATCTGCCAAAAAAATTGATCCATATATTTGGCTTTACCGACTAAAACCCGTTTGGAAAATGCTTAATGCACATCAGTTGCTGCCAATATAATAGTGCAGGATTTCCACCAACTATCACATCTCGTTACTTTCTAACTTTCATCGAGATGCTCTGTATGTCTGTTTCTTCCATCATCTTTTCTTTCATTCTGGTAAAGACCAAGGCATGGATTATTTCTTATCAGCCTTTTTGTCCATTGCGCTTTGCTCTCTATATCATTCAGGCGAAATTAAGACTAGTGATTGTAGTGAGTTAAGTAATTTGTTTCCTTAATTCGGAAACATCCTGTGTACTTATTTTGTTTATAATTTATTACTTTTTAAAATTTTGAATTAATTTTTGATAACAAATTGTTTTTCCTACAAGTTCATTTATTTAAATATTAGTCTAATTTTTAACTTTATTATAGTAATTTGAAGTACAAGTGATATAGCAATATTTTTGAAATGTGGAAGTCAGTTAATTGGTTTTTGTATTTTGCTACAGCTGTAGGTAAGTAGACAAAAAAAAATAATAATACACAAATAGAAAAATAATAATTGCAGTTTAAGTGTTTTGATTTGGTACTTTAGCTACATCCACAGAATTATATTTTAACCTTGGACTAAGGCTATCTGCATAAAAAATGCTTTTTTTGATTGAAATAAGCTGATACTATATAATACCCTCGCAGTGACACGATGACATCATATGATTTAGTGCTTCAACAATGATTGGTATTACTTTGTACAGTACACTCTCATAAGCAAATGAGGCACACTATCAAAGGCCTTTTAATAGTCAATATAAGCTATAAAGAGGTTATTCTGCTTATAATGTATTGTTTCAGAGGTGTGTCTGGATCTTGATCAGGATAACCTGAACTTGGGTCTCGTTAGTAATGTCCAGGGTCTTGTTGATTTGCCTTTTGATCAATTTGCAGGATTGCAACTTTCACTTCATCAAAAGGAATCTATTTTGCTGCCTCTTGCTTAATTTAAGCCTCCGGGACACGATTCCTTCGGAAAATGGCGCATCTTTGGTCTGCTATACGTTGCTTAGTAAGTTGACGTTCGGGATACTTCTGATGTAACAATAGTAGGTACGCTCCTGTTTCATTTTGGTAATATCATAGTAGCAAAACAAGATGTATTCATTCATTTTTGTTGTCCATTTCACTGTGGCCCCTAGTCTAGCTAGGGAAACGCGTCTTGCGACCGAAGTCCAGGGTTTAGTTATTTGATCGTCCTCTTCATCGGGCTGATTATTATTAAAACTGCGTTTCCTATCATAACCCTACCCTACTCTTTCTTGTAATAGGTGAAATTAAATCACAACCAAAGGAGATGACCCTTCAAACCTATTTAGCGAATTTGGGATAGGGAAACATATCACGAAAAAAAAAAAAAATAGACCTACAAGGTAGAAATTCCTACAAAATAACAAAATATTGCTAAATAATTCCGAGTTTAAAAAGCTGTTATTTAGAATTTATTAGGTATAAAAAGATGGTTCTAAGCTTAAATTATAACATAGATGCAATCGAAAACTAGTTATTCAGGATTAAAATTGCCAAAAACTGAAGGAAGGTAGAACATTTCTAGGTTTCTTAGATTTTTTTTTGAGTTTTGCTGCTTTATCACTGGAAGGAACATGCTCAGCTTTAAAGATAGTAGACAAGCACTACTCACCCTTAACAGACCACGAATTTACTCAGGGTTAGTACTAGAATGTCACGAAGTTTTGGCCAAAGTAACCATTAACAATATGGTCAACTTAAGATGGATCAAAGGTCACGCCATATCGAATGGTACTGTCTTGCAAAGAAAACAGCCACCCAACATTTTTTGGACCTGGCTCTTCTACTGGCCTGCCAATGTCATTAGTGGACAAATCTAATTAAAGTACATTCCCTTGTGAAATTCAAGGAAAGATGGGATGAAACTAGAAGCTGCAGACTTGCAACACTCCATACGTTACAGATACAGATGGATACCAGATTAATATAATGCATTTCCACGATTATCGTTTATATGTTAATTTTCCATTCTTTCACTGTTGTCACTTCTTTAATCGATGATTTTGGTAGGAAATGAGCATAATTTAGTTATATTAGCCTTTATACTGTTTGTCCCAGTATTTGTATTTTATAGGTTTGGAACTTCTTATCTTAAAAACAATATGTAGTTATTTATGACATATTTTTCGTCCCTTTTTACTTGATGATGGCAATTTGGCCAAAACCGGTTTCTATTTAATTTAATTAACAGCAATTTTTGTATATAGGATTTATTTAGAGTATCACTTCTTACTATTAAAACTGAATGCGAAAATTGATGTTATTTCTTTGTATACTTTTTGAACTAGTTGAGACAATGAAATTTGATTTTCACTAATGATAATAATTATTTTGATTTCATTTAAAGACGTGTATAGTATTGCATTATTTTTGGCACACACGTTATTTTTTATTTAAACAACACATCAATAAACTAAACACTTTCTTTAATTTCAGTAAACTTGTTTGTCTTTACAACTGGATGCATTTTGGCTTGGAATTCTCCAGTACTCGTACAGCTTCAATCAAACGATACGGTCATCAATCCACTAGGAAGACCATTGACAGTAATTGAGGTATCTATTAGTTCTGCAATAGTTCCAGTTGGATCGACACTGGGCTCAATTTTCATAGGAAAAATTAGTGACATTTTTGGAAGAAGAGCAAGTCTTACTTATTTAGCAGTAGGAGTGATTATTTCGTTTACTGGCATTTGTTTTGCGAGTCACGTTTACGTTTACTTTACATGTTTTTTAATTGCAACTATTTGCACTACAGCTGGTTTTTTAATTGTCCCAGTATACGTTACAGAAATTGCCGAAGATAACAACAGAGGATTAATGGGATGTTTTCTGTCAATAGCAATATCTTTGGGACATCTCTATGTATACGTTCTGGGGCCAATAACTAGCGTAGGAATGCTTTCGTTACTTTGTGGAGCACCCTCCGCTTTATTTCTGATATTTAGTTTATATTTACCGGAATCTCCTATATTTCTTGCTACAAAGAAAGAAAAATCGAAAGCTTTAGCAGCGTTAAAAAAATTGAGAAAAAACAAAAGTCCAACAGAGCTAAAGTTAGAATATAAGGAAAAACAAAGAATGTTAGAAGATACATCTAAAGAAGACGTTAAAGGTATCAGAATACTCTTTATGACACGGTCAGGAAGGAAAGCAATAATATTATCATTGATAATAACTATAACTCAACACCTGTCTGGAGTATCTATTGTCCTATCGTTTATGGGACCGTTGATCAAAGAAGCTAGTAGCAACCTCTCTGAAAATATTTCTACAATAATCATAGGAGCAGCAAATATTCCTGTATCTATTTTGGCTCTTTTTTTAATTGAGAAACAAGGAAGAAGATTTTTATTCCTAGTAGCTACTTTTTTTGATGGATTGTCAATGTTTATCTTAGGACTTTTTTTTGTTTTTAAAGACAGCGATTTATCTTTACCCGAAAGCGTCAAATTTGTGCCAGTTTTGTGCTTGTTAGTTTATATGACCATGTTTACTTTTGGTTTAGCTACTGTTCCTCAAGTGGTGACTAGCGAATTACTACCTAACGAAGTGAGATCTGTCGGTTGCAGTCTGGTTATGGTAGTTGGAAATCTTACTGCCTGCGTTGTCGCTTTTGCCTACCCAATCGTTTCTGATCTTTTGGGGATATATACCTGCATGTTCGCTTTCAGTTTATCCTGTTTTTCTGGATTTATCCTTGTTTACTTTATGTTGCCGGAAACAAAAGGCAAGAGCTTAATAGAAATCAAACGTGCGCTAGAAAAGTAAAATGTAACGTACGTTGTTATTAAATTACTCTTGGGAGTAATCTTGTGTTCATTATTGAAGTTGACCACATTTTTCAACAGTTGGCATATTTCGTGGCTTCAATAGCCACTTTTAACCACGCAAGTTTATTGCATTTTTTGCAATTTTATAGTCAAATCTTGCAGGATGACAAATGCTAGAATATATTGCAACGTTTTACAATGCTAGTAACAAGAATATTTTAAAATTTGTTGGTAAAATCTAAAACACTTGTTTTTTCTTAATGACTCCTCAAATAAGACATGTCTATAAATTTACTATTATTATTTTTTATTTTAATATTGACATATAAAACATGCTGAGGTATTTAAGCATTTGCGATCTTTGTGTAAGGTGTAATTTAAGTATTTTATTTTTAAATTTTTAATAATACGTATTTATTCACTCAAATAAAGAAGTACACTGATAAAACTGAGCATCTTTATTTTAAATAACAATATTAATAATAATAATAATAATAATAATACTTCGTCACTTGGAAGATGACGAAAATTACAAGTATCTTGGTGTTGGTCAACACCGAATGCATGACCCTAACATTGTCAAAAAAACGCTCCGTTGTAAGTATAGGCAGCGTCTCCGGAAAATATGGGAATCCCAGCTTTCCGGAATCTACAAAGTTGCTGCCACTAATATGCTTGCCATTGCTTGCATCGATTTCACGCATTTACCTTCCACGTCATCAAGGGGGCAGAGGTCTTCTGAGTCTGGAGAGGTTGCATGATAGATTAACTGTGAGTTTGGCTTGCAAGGTAGCTAATAGTGCGGACCCACTACTGCAGCTGGTTCGAGACCATGAAACAACTAGTATCGGGACTTTTCTTTTTAAGGTTGCAGGTAAAGCTGCGGATGAACTAGGTCTCAGATTTGAAATAGATGACAACCAATCTCTTACAAAGTTGAAACTTGCTCAAGTGAAACGTCTAGTTAGGGCAGCAGAACAACAGCTGCTCTTGGAAGATCACGTCAGCAAACCCCAACACGGTATTTTTTTACAATCTATCTCGGGAATTAACTTTCTTATTTCTTCGATCAGCTGACCTGAAGTCTGAGACAGAAGGATTCTTGTTAGCTTGTCAGGATGGCGTAATTAATACTCTCGTATACCGCGCCCAATTTACGCATGTGACAGATGTCATATTCAGAACATGCCAACAATACCCGGAGATATTAATGCATCTTTTGTTCGCTTGCCCGGTGCAAGCTGTGTCTGGGTACATCTACAAGCACAACGCCGCATTGAGAGTTCTCTACTATCATCTGAGACGTCACTACGGTATAGATGAGACACCAGTTCTGCCAGACGAAATTGAAGCGGTAGTGGAAAATAACAGTTGCCGTATTTATTGGAATTACGCTGCTGTTGGACAAGCAGAGTCATTCAATGTTTGTCACTGAGTTTTCTGCACCAGCTGAAACCAACATTCTTATTAAGGAGAGGGAAGAGCATGCCAAATACATTCCACTGATTGGCGAGTAGCAAAGAATCAAGGACACTATGCTCAAGGAGCTACAAAAAATACCGGCTTGCCGAGACTCATCAAAACAACTAGTGGTGAAGATGCAGAAAGCGGTAGTCTTTGGGCCCCTTCGTCTTTTGAGGCAATTGAATTTGGCCGAAGATCACTGACCGAGCGGATGTAAGGAGTGATCTTCTCAGCGACCATCAGGCCTTTCACGTAATGTACTGGGTCTGTCGGAGCCCCAGGAACGTTGCGACGAATTTTTTACACACAATAATAATAGAAAAATATATTTTAAGTTGTTTTTCATCTAAAAAATCACATTTTCTATTTGGAGACCCCTTTTGAAATGTCTTTCTATAGTAATAGATAAATACGTGATTTTTTCTTTTATAGATTTTCTTAAACTTTACCTAAACTACCCCAATGAACAACAGATTTTTACCGTGTTGGTATATCGAAAAATCTTTATAAAATTGAGCCAAACTTTCATTAAAACTACAAAAAAGTTTCAATTCAATATTACTGTAGGAATACGCAGTGATAAACAAATTTTTGGTCGCCAAATTGCTTATCAACATTTGCCATAAATTTTCGCCATAATTTGAAGGTTATTTGAATAGTTTTGATAACAAAAAAAAGATTTTAATTTTATTTTTACAATTATTAGTCTAACAGATTGTATCGTTGTACACACTTAAAACAAATCATTATTATAATAGTAATAAATTTATTTAAAGTATGAAGTGGAAATCGTTTAACTGGTTTTTACATTTTGCTACAATTGCAGGTAAATGCAAAAATAGTAATAATGATAATAATATTAATAATAATTTATTATATTGTTTGATACTCATTCATTGTACACTATATTTTTACGATTAATTTGTTATAAAAACATTTTAAAACCTTTGAGTAAATGAAAAAATAATTATTTAATTATTTATCTCAAGCCACAAAAAAGTAAAAGATTATTTATAGCAGAGTACCTATCGTAAATAAATTAAACTCGTATAAACTAGGTACAAAATAAAATAAAAAATAATAAATTGATATGACTCCAATATGCTCCTTTGGGTGACCCCAAGATAAATGTGTAATTATTTATTATAGATAATTTAGATAGTTTAATTTTTTTTTATTTTATAAGACTTTCTTGTAAATCCACAAAGTACCAGTACTAGAATAGAAGGATTCTTTATCAATTTTAAACTTATTCCATAAGAAAATCTCAGGTCTGGCTTTTCAATTTCATCAATTGATTTAATAACTTTTTATAATCTACCAACTTTGTCAGCTTGGTAACACAGATTCCTGTTAATTTTGTTATTTAAAGTATCTTTTTAAACAGTAGCTTGAAATTGACAGGTTGGAGCTCACCAGTCATGAGCACCGACCTATTTTTCACCCAGCTCAATCTATTTTATTGTACCAGAAGTTATGGAAAATTTAATTAATTATTTTTTCACCTTTTAACAGGGCCGGATTTACCATTACAGCGCCCCTAGGCCCGAATAAATTTGGCGCCCCCTCTCCCCCCCCCCCCATCATACACTGATAGAAGGATTTTTTTGTCTGAAATAAAATTTATTGATAGTTAATAAATATCTCACTTTGCACCATGTTCAAATGGATACGTGTTAACAGCGAACTAATAATTTATTTAAATATAATTCTTTGATTATTTATAATATTGAATATTAATTACCTTCTCCAATTTTGTTTTTGTGTTAGCACTACAGGTTTCGCCCTCAATTGAATTCAGGGCCAACCAAATGAAAATAATAATTCTTTGAGCCAAGTGAACAATCAGTTTTATGTAGAAATAAAAACTACAACTATATAATACATAAAATGTGAACAATAATATATAAAATCTTATAAAGCCTTCCTTCTTGCTTTCTTTCGAGCAAATTTGTCTATGATGTCATCGTAGGAAATCGATTGAGTTAGTCTCCCCTCGATGGCGAGCATGGCTAGTGATGTCAATCTGTTGTGGCTAGTTGTAGATCTCAGGTAGTTCTTCACACGACGAAGGGTGAAAAAGGATCTTTCTGCTGAACAGTTAGTGGCCGCAGCACTAAGAACCATTCTTAACGCAATGTTAGGGTAGACATCTACCATGTCAAAATTAAACAAAACCTTGCTAATTTCAATCATACTCGTTCTGGTATTTTCGTTTTCAGTGTTTTTCAACAAAACTGCTTTTAAATGTAAACACTCGTCCACAACAACAGGCTCAAGATCTTCGGGATACGCACTCAATAGTTCTCTTGCACATTTGGTGGTATCAGATGCCTCAAGACTTTTGATAGTTTCAAGAAAACCAAACCTATTGTGAAGATCAGAATATTTACACTCACGTTTCTTAATTTCGGAGTATAGGGAGTCCAATATGCAGTTAAAAGTTCTCCGACCCTGTAAATTGATCATCACTGCTAGGACCACCATATTCACCAAACTTAGTAGGTACCTTCCTTTTGCGCCGATTATCAGCCATATACTCTCTCCTACACTTCTCTTTCGCTGATCGTTCCAGGTCATCAAAGTTAATCCTTACTTCTTGAAGAAAACCACACAAAGAGTCGTAATAAGCAACTATTTTTCCTAGCTCTGTGATTTCGTACTGCAGCTTTACATTTACTTTATTACACCTTTCCAGAATTAAGCCCAACAGTGCTGCCATAATGGTTGTCTCAAGGGAACTTAGCTTTTCATTTATAATCCTAGCTTCATTTCTTGTGGAGTGCCTCTCGTCACAGTCACTAGCAATTTCATCTAAACTTTTTAAAATTCCTTCTCTGCTTTCATTAACAGCTCGGCAGGCGTCGTCACGAGCAGACCACCGAGTCTTTGAAAGGTTTTGCAACTTTAATGTACAGTTTCTCGTCAAAATAGTTCATCTATGTAGTTAAGCGCTAAAAAAGTTATACAGCTCCTGGAGCAATCCAAAAAAGGAAACAGCCTCCTTACATGACTCAGCTGCACACGAGCCTACTAGGTTTAAGGAATGCGCAGAAAAAGGTAGATACTCCGTCAGAGGACTGAGCTGTTTGATACGAGCTTGAACTCCAGAGTAAATGCCTGACATATTCGAGGCGTTATCATATGATTGACCTCTACAATTGGAAATGTCCAAATTAAATTTTTTAAAAAGACCCAATACTGTGTTTACAATCTCTTCTGCTATGTGGCCAACATTTGGCACAAAACAAATAAATCTCTCAATCGGCATGCCATCAATAGCAACATACTTAATTACGAAGGTAAGTTGGTCCACATGTGAAATGTCCGGCGTGGAGTCTAATATAATGCCAAAATATTTTGCTTCTTGAACTTCTTTTAAAATTGTGTTCCTAACTTCTTCTGCCATAAGGGCGATAAGTTCTTCATAAGTAGTTTTCGAAACGTACGACGTACTACCCGAACCTTGGTCGCCTATTGACGTAAATATTCGGCTATAAAAGGGTCGAATTCGGCTAGAGACAGAAGTTCAATGAAGTTTCCACTGTTAAGTTTATCTAAGTGTTCATCAGATCCTCGGAGAGCCAACCCTTGTACAGTTAAATATTTAAACAGCTGCCATCACTCTCTTAAGTACTTCCCTCCAATAGTGGACTTCAAGTTCTAGAGCTTCGGCAAGTCTAACATCAACACGACCTTTTAAAGAACACCTAATTTTTAGTTTTTCTAAACTGTTTTTATGGTTAAAACTGTTTTCATGGACTTTTACACGTTGATTAGCGCATTTTTCCAGTCATTGAAACCGTTTGAAAATGCGCCCTTGTTATCCGACTCGTCAAATATCATACACGGAACGCAGAAAACAGAACCTTTTGATGGTGAATACGCTCTGTTTTTTCTCTCTCCATTTTGAAGTTTTTTCGTAAACAGACTCTTAGACAGAAAGTGAATTTTATCTGGATACGGTCTTTTGGATTCATTAAAATCGGAGTCACAATTTTGCTCTACACTACTTTGGGCACAAATATAATTTCTTAGTTCATCACTTACATCCCATAAAGCCGGGTCGGAACTGAAGAAGTCTGCAGTACTTTTACTACATGAACTCCGTCTTCGGCATCAGCAGATTTATTTTGAAGTTCTGGTACAAGATCGGGTTCAAAAGCAAGTTCTTCGGCGTTGGAACTGTTAGAAGCGCCATGGGAAATACCTTGTACATTTTAACTATTACCATCATTACTAACTTGACTTCGTTAAAAAAAGTTGTTATTTTAGGAACTTTTTTAATAACTTTTTCATTTTTCTCATCTTTTTCTTCGCGCCTTTTTCTAAACTCTACACCACTAGGTTTTGATTTAAAGCTCATTATTAAACACTCATGAATATTTTAAGGTGAAGGGTGAGAAAAAGTCCTTTATATCTCACAAGGAAAGCCAATGTTTAATTGTTTAACAAAACATTGAGTGCGACCGGTTTCGAAGTGTCATCACTTCATCTTCAGCCAAACGATATCGTTTGGTTTCCAACACACCTTACACCACATATTCTCCTTTCCACTAGGCGAGCCTGAAGATGAAGTGATGACACTTCGAAACCGGTCGCACTCAATGTTTTGTTAAACAATTAAACATTGGCTTTCCTTGTGAGATATAAAGGACTTTTTCTCACCCTTCACCTTAAAATTACCTCAACTCACACATGGCTACCCCCCTTGTCAACTCATGAATACAATAATAAATACTTATTTCCAACAACAAAGTAATGCCGTATGGACCACACCGTAAAAGTTAAATATTAAGATAACAGCAAATCAGCATTAGAAAACATGCGAACAAAGCACTGATTTAAGACAAAGCACTTGACCAGTGACAACGACAAGTGGCTTACTAACTGCTGGTGAGGTCAGGTGACAGACTGAGACAGAAGAGTTTAGTGGCGCGTGTGGTAATGGCGGGGGGTAGGTTGATATGGCGCTTATGCCTGGACTCGACCTAGCAGCAGCCAGTAGAGGCACTCGCATCTAATAGTCAAGCGCGTGGCTTGAGATTTGGTCAAGCGGACGCTTCCTTCATTTGCGGGCAGGGCGCCTCCGTTAAGCAGTTTGTTTTGTGACGATTCTAATGCGAATTTACATACTTCACATAAACTTACATAAAATTGTGTCAGAATTGGCCTAATAATAGTAACACGGTATAATAATAGTATGAGTAGAATCTTTTTTTAAAATGTAAACTAAAAAAAATTGATTTCGATTTTTTTTTATGACAGGGCGCCCCTTGGTGCCGTGCGCCCCTAGGCCCGGGCCTAGTGGGCCTAGTGGTAAATCCATGCCTGCCTTTTAATAATTTTAGCGCGAATTGTGTTGATCCTGAATAAAACCGTTATAGTTTTATTTCTTTAATTGTAAATACATCTGCATAGCGTTGTCAACAATATCATAAATTTTGCCTTTATCTCAAGAATCAGCTCGTTGGGATTTTGTACGTTTTGTAAGCATACAATCAAACATACGTTTTATTTCTTGCAACTAAATACTTGAAATATATAATGATGACACTTTTAGGTATGTTATTTTCGCAAGAAAAATTATAAATCTTTCGTTCCTATTACCTTGTAGAACATGAAAATACTTTTGCTGAAGTCCCTGCAACAGTAGAGCGACGTCTTAAAATAGTTGATGTAGAAAATGTTAATGTTAATCAAATTTTTTCAGAGTAATTTATTTTTTCCAAAATATAAATTATTGGAATGTAGAAAACCATTTGCTGCAAGTTATTAGCTGGCAAAAATACATTCAATTGAGTTTTTTGCTTTATTTTACAAAAATTGATATTGTTCGAAAATAATATATTATTGTTAAAAATAAAATTTATTCAAGAGACCTTCAAAATGTACATTTTACATCTAAAATTTTTGGGAAAATAATTTTTTTTACATAATATAACATCGTTTTCAAAATTAAAATCTTTCTTCATCACTTTCAGCCTCATCCGTATCATCAAAATCATCATCGCTTGATTCTGATTCATCGCTAAATCCACTATTTGATCATTCAGTGGTTAAGCAAGGATTTCATTATC
The DNA here is from genome assembly GCA_927349885.1 of Psylliodes chrysocephalus. Lineage (NCBI taxonomy): Eukaryota > Metazoa > Arthropoda > Insecta > Coleoptera > Chrysomelidae > Psylliodes > Psylliodes chrysocephalus. The sequence goes on from OV651830.1 coordinate 3,670,801, forward strand.
CTCATCTTCAGTTCGTTCTGTACATTTTTTTTATTTTTGAAAAGTTGTGATTAAATAAAACAGAAAATATTCTTTTAAGCACTTTACGAGTAAGCAATACAGCTTTTTTAACGTTAAATTTCGATTAAGCATAAGAGTAAACAAATACAATATCAACAATGATGTTCTGTAATTCTTATTACCTCCTATTATTACGAATGTGTGAAATATGTATCACACTGGATTACTGATATACACTTGAATAAGTTATTTTGACCCGATGATGATAGAAGCCGAAACTATTAGTCACTCATTCTCATTGTTACAAACAACATAAAAAATCTGTAGTAAAAACTTATTTATTTATATTTCTTCTCTTATAAACGAACCGTGATTGGCTGAATGACAGATATATCGGTGGAAAAAAATAGTTAGTGGGTGGATACATAACATGCTCCCAAAGCAGTAAACATAAGTGTAGAAGATATGAATATAAAAGGCTCATGAGCTCATCTTGTATATTATTCCAGCATGCTATACTCTGTCGAATGCCTTAGGGACATCCAAGAGTATAGCTCCTATTGACTGATTTCCGTTAAATCCTCTTGTGATACCTTCAACTAGTCACAGGAGTGTTCTTCTCTGAATCCGAATTGCTCGTCTGGTATAATGTAGGTAGTCTGGCCTCTTCTTTCAATTTTGATAAAATGACTTTTTCTGCAATTTGACTCATAGCTGATGAGCCTGTAATTTTACGAAAAAGTGGGATCCTTATTCGGTTTTCGGATCATGCTTACTCCTGCTTATTTCCAAAGTCTTGAGAAGTACTTACATGGATCTGAGGTCATCTGGGAAAGGAATATGATGAAAGAGTACCTTCTTTTTAACTAGGATAGCGATTCCTCCTGAATTATTAGCGGGATCGTTCCTGTAGACGCATCCTGACCACTTTAAGTTAGTCAACTTGGTTTCCTGAAATGCAATGGCGTTAAGGTTCTTTCTCTCTGGTTTTGCTAGTAAGATAATAAACAGTGATCTACTAAAATGTTTCTAAAGCAGGCCATGGTCGACAAAGAAAGACTATCATAATTCCAGGGGAGTACAACAAATACACCAGTAAAAAAAAAGTAAAGTCGTACATTTAATAATTTATTTGTCTTTGTTCTGTCTTTTTTGCCCTTATCAAGGTGCCAGAGACAGACTTGATAAGTAGGACATTTAAATCTAGTTACTTAACTTAGTTACTCAACTTAGTTTTGGAGTTATCTAATATTTTTTTCTGCTTTAACGTCACTTAAAGTAGATTTTAACAGGTAAAACTACTTTTGGATTTTCTTGCACTATTATTAGTAATATTAAACTTAACAGTACCAAAAAAAGCCTTACATAATAGAATTCGTTATAAATGAAGTAAAACCTGCAACACACACTTAAAAAGAAGAAGAATTGTATATATTAACCTTATCGGTCATAGCCTACTTTAAAAATACTCTTTGCTATTAAATTTCTTTTGTGATAGATAAGGAATTATTTTCCTTTCTAATCTATTTATTTGGTTTAGACACGCAAATTGGTTTAGTCTATGATTTGGCATTCCATATAATTTAAATAAATTTGCAGTACTCATATTGTTAGTAAATATTATTTAAGTATGACGTGAATTTGAAATTCAAAGTAGCGGAACTAGACCATTCTAAATTATCAAGTTATTTCTGGCAGGTTACAACTGAATTAATGCAGAAATGTCATACTATCATGTAAAAAGGTCTTAATAAATTTACAACAAATACTTTTGTAATATCAGGTTAACAAATAGGAATGTAGGTAATTGGTGTTATGTTAAATTTTATTGAAACTGATAACGTTATCTCTGTGAACTTCAATTACTCACACTTTCGGTATACATTAAAAAATACTTATGAAAATACTAAGTTTATTATATATGGTGACTTTAATTTTCCGGACATTCAGTGATATTTGGATGATAATGTGCTTGTCCTCAATCGAATTCCAATGCAGTCGGCTGCAGTTTTGGTTGAAACGATGTTTTTTCTAGAGTTTCAGCAACTGAATCCCATTCGTAACAGCCGCAGACGATTTTAATGACATTTCTGTAACAGAATCTCAAATGCCTTTACTACCTTTAGATTCCTACCATCACTCTGGTTTAAAAACAATTTTAAGTTTCAATTTCGGCCCATTAAGGAGTAACCATGAACTAGTTATTAGTATATCAGTATTTTTATTTATTCTAGTATAGTGGCTAATTAGCAGTGACCGCCTGGAATTATTTTTACCTCCACTGAGTTCACCTTGAGTACACTCTGGTGTATCACAGGGTCGCAGAGCAAACTGCGATACCAAAACTGGCGCCTGAGTAACCCCTATTCGGGAATCACCTTCATTGTGCCACACGGACTCGCTGATTCACTGTAGGTGAACCAGAAGCCTGTCACATTGTATATCTAGTTTGTTTGATTTTTTTTAATGTATATATACTTATAATTTAATTGTTTTAGCTTTAAGACTGTGCCATTTGGAATTAATAATTCTGTAGTGCACTTAAGACAATAAATAAATAAATAAAACTGTTCCCAGGTGTAGAGTAAGATTTTTGTAGAAATATTTTGGTAATCTCCCTCAGTAAAAAATAATATGACAAGTTTCTACAATTGTTTTTTGTTTTACAAACGTTACCGTATTTCTTTGAAGAATAAAAGTAACAATTCACTATTAACAGATGGCGCCCAACTTGTCCTTTACTTAACGAATTGTTTATATCTTTCATCTTTTTTTTTATTCAAATAAAATGGCGGTAAATTGACATTAGCGATTCTTCTGTTTGTAGTAGTACTGAAGAGTTGTTCCGCAATAAAATTCTGGTGTATAATATATACATCTGTAAAATTTACTTTATTTTAGCAAACGTATTCTCCTTTGCAATCGGACATCTACTAGCCTGGAATTCGCCTGTACTTACACAATTTAAGTCAAATGATACAGATGTCAATCCAATAGGAAGACCCATAACGGAGCTGGAGGTTTCAATTGGCGCTTCTATCATTCCTATAGGGTCCACAATCGGTACACTACTCGTTGGAAAACCAGCAGATATATATGGAAGAAAAAGAATTCTAAATTATCTTGCAGCTGGAGGAGCAGCTTCTTTTGCAGCTATTTCATTTGCAAGCAGTATTTATGTTTATTTTATATTTTTAACAACTGCAAGCATTTGTATTTCAGCTGGTTTTGTAATAGTACCGGTATATGTAATAGAAATGGCTGAAGATAAAAATAGGGGAAAATTAGGTTGTTATTCGTCAGTTATCATAACTGTAGGAGAGCTGTACGTTTATGCTTTAGGAACAGTTACTAACTTATTAAAATTGTCATTACTCTGCGGTTTGCCGTTTTTATTATTTATAACAATCACTGCATTTTTACCGGAATCTCCAATATTTTTATCTTCAAAAGGAAATAAAACAGAAGCTTTAGTAGCATTAAGAAAACTGAGAAAGAATAAAAGCATGAGTGAAATCAACAAAGAATGTAAGGAGAAGGAAAAAATGCTAGATAGTACATCTAAAGAAGAAATTAAAGACATCGGAGTACTTTTCAAAACACGTTCTGCGAGGAAAGCTTTGTTATTATCTGTAGGTATCAGACTTACTCAGCAACTATCTGGATTCTTCGTTGTATCGTCGTTTCTTGCTCCTTTGTTCACAGAAACTGGTATTAGTTTATCTGCGGATGTTTTAACTATCATAGTATCATCCGTGAATATTCTTGTTGCTATTCTAGCTCTGAATATAATCGAAAAAACAGGTCGACGATTTCTACTACTAACGGCAATTTTTGTAGATGGACTTTCAATGCTTGTTTTGGGACTGTATTTTGTGTTTAAAGAAAATAACTTTGTAATTCCAGATGGCGTAAAAGTAATACCAATTATTGCAATATTAACTTTTCTTTGGATGTTCACATTAGGATTAAGCAACGTTCCGTTTATAGTAATAAGTGAGTTACTTCCTAACGAAGCAAGAACTGTTGGTAGCAGTTTAGTTTTGGTAACTGGAAATATAGCCATGTTTTTAATTATTCTTATGTATCCTTTAGTATCACGTCACATGGGGCAATATACATGTATGTTTGCCTTTAGTCTATTTTGTTTCTCCGGATTTATTTTCATATATTTATTGTTACCCGAAACAAAGGGAAAGAGTTTTTTAGAAATACAACTCGAGTTAGAAAAATAAATGTTTACAAATTCATTTGTCGCTTCAAAATTTTAACTCAAATCCACGTAGGTTCAGATCCCAGATCAGACCTTTTTTAGTGATACACATTTTTGTAATATTATTTATTGATTTTTTATTGATGATCGTATAGATAATATACAATTTGTTTTAATTAAAAATTACTTTTATTTTATAAAATTCTCAAAATATAATATATTAGTTTTTAAGTTATACAGGGTTGTCCATTAATGCGTGGAAATCCTGTTTATTTTATATCTATAAACCAGATAGTACCAGATAAACCAGATGTCCTTTGGAAGTCTATTGATGGATATATCGACTATCCAAAGGATGTCCAGCGTTTTATCGACGTCCATTGGACTATGCAAATGTCCAACTTCTTGACGCCCAGTTGGTCTATATAAAGGTTTATATATCTAATGGACATCATCACCGACATAAATAAAGTGGACTGTATAAAAATAACGTATATATTACAAGAATGAAGCATGGGTAGAGTTTTGAAGTAAAACGCTCACCGAAACTATTTATTAATGTAAACCGAGCTTTAGATTTTGAACATTCAACATTTTCCATGGTTATCACAAAGTTTCTCGTTCCTGTTGCGGTCAAAGTGATGACATTCCACAGCTTATCCAATGCGGAATTAGGTCGCCCTTTCTGGCATCGAGATCGACATAACATAAGCACTTGGGTCGTGGAGACATGCCAGAGGTTACTCTATCAAGATACCGTGCGGCATACTTTGCGAATTGTGCGAATAACAAAGTAAAGATATCGAATTGTGAAATACTTATTTCATTTTGATTTCGTAAAATATGTTATTTGAATCATAAAGTAAAACGTTATAAATATCTACTGCTCACATTTTTGCTACAAACCTCCAACTAATTCTGAGTGTTTGAGGTTAGTTGCATTCAATTAAAATCTTATTCTAAATAAATATGAATGAAATAATCCAATATTTTTTAAATATTATTAGTGTTACAGACTTTCAAAAAATTCATAACCTATGTTCGTCTTCCTTAAATATTTAAAAGTAAGATACAATATTTGGAGAGAGATACATACTTTCCTAAAGTCATATGGTTTCAAGTTTTTTGTGGGTCTATGTCGAAGTCAATTAAATTATTGATCATCGTTTATTGATCATCGTTTATCAATAATCGTTTGTCGATCATCGTTTATCGATCATCGTTTATCGATCATTGTTTATCGATCATCGATTAACATGTCGAAAAACTCACGACCCAATAGAAAAGTCTTCTTCTCTTATCAAAAACATAAACGAAACATGAAAATAATAATTATACTTAAAATATTAAATAATTCTAACAGTTTCCATCACGGTTTTGCAAATTAGTCATTAAAAACAGATAAAATGCCAATTACCTGCGCATTATACGGCTTTCTTTCATGACAGTTATCATCACAGGAGAATAATTTGAAAAATAAATAATTACACAAAGCGATTTGCGCTTCATAAAACTGAGAAAATAGGAGTTAATAGACCCTGTGTTTTTAATTTTATTTTTTTTGACAAGTATGTAATTGCAAAAATAATTGCGTAATAACGAGTTAAATACCAGTTGTTAATTTGTTGAAATTTAATTAAAAATTTAAATAAGAGAAGGTGCTAATGAACTGCCTGATAATTAGTTTTTATAATGGTATAGCAGAATGTACCGACTATTAAAAGACAGTTTAATTTGGCTATGTAAGTAAAAATAGTGAACATTTTGTATTTGATTCTTGACTAAAAATTATTAACAAAATAAAGCAATACAAAAAAGAAATGTATTTTAAAAGTTTTTTTTAATATAATAGCCATCATACAATCTGATCGCAATGTGTATTTGCCACTTAACAACTAATTTACCTAACAAAGTTGTAGTGTAATGAAGTTTCGCGTGTTTAGGGTAGAGCAATCAGGATTTATCAAGATTTTTCTAACTAACGCAAAAGAACATAATCTACAACTATCAGATAACTTAAAGTGGCACCTTTTGAAATTACTCTCAGCCACGTTAGCTAAATTTCTTTATTAACATGAAGTTTACCAATTATTTTTCTTTTAAAGAAGCATAAATATTGTACGTATATCTAACGCCACTGGTCAGTGCTTTTTTATTTATTTAGTCTGTTAGAGATCACGTACCATAATAGGTAAAATGGCTTATAGCTACTGAGTTTTCTTTTAAATAATAAATAATTAATTTCATTTTCGAAAAAATATGTTCATTAACTTGTTCTCTAGCTATTAATAAAGACAGAACCACTAAAATGTGACATATCTGTAAATCCAATCGAGGTCATGTGAAGCATGTCTTGTTCTTAATGGACATGTCACTGGAGGTTGGATTGACTGGATGTCAACGGATAACAGCATCAAGAAAACATGTCATCTGCCGCGAAGAAACAAATAAATGTTAAGTTTAATCTTGATCAAAAAGGCCAAACGAATTATTTTCGTTTGGCTTTTTTTTCTTGGATGCTCTTCGCATTTATGAAAGATGCTTGGATTAGTTTCGGAACTTGTATAAGTGGATTCAGACTAATTAGGTTGAGTGTTTTCGTCTTTGGAAATATTTGTTGCCACCGAGAAACTACAATAATGTGAGTAATTTTAGAGTTATGTATAATTCCAAAAATATTTCTTTTACAAATGTAATAATGATGGGATATGAACATGGCGAAAGCAATAACAAAACTAAAAATATAAAATATCATCAAACAATGTCAATAATCAGCTGATGATACTGCTAAAAAGTGATGTCATATTTATTTATTTTTTATTTATTTATTTATAATTACATCACCAAAACCACCCAAAATGTACGAGGTCGACTTCATGAACCGTCTCTGAATTTTTTCAAGGTTGTTAATATAAATATTATACATAGGGTTACAAACTACACTGGCATATTCCAATATAGATCAAACAAAACAAAGGTACGAAAGTTTTAAAGTTTCTAAGCTATTGAACTCTTTGCCATTTCTTATAGCAAAACCAAGCATTTTGCTACCAGTCGATATAATTTTGTCTACATGTTTCGAAAACGTTAATTTTGAGTCAAGATCATTAATACAATCGGTTCTATAAATTATGGTACCATCTAAACTGTATTCGAATACTATTTTAGGCTTACTTTTCGGCTAAATATCATAGTATTACACTGAGATGGATTCAAAGGCAAATTATTTGATTCACATGCACCACTCGTTAACTATTTCTAAAGATTTCTGAAAGATTTCTGGAGTTCTCTGCAATCATCAATTGATCGTATATCCGCATACATTTTTAGATCATCAGCATATAGTAGAAACTGATATTATATCATTAATGAAAATGTTAAAAAGAAGTGGTACTAATATTGAACCTTGGGGTAGAGCGGACTTTTGTAAAAATAGAGCTGATTTGAAACCTTCATATTGAACAAACTGGAATCTTCCATTTAGATATGACTGAAAGAGAGAAATTAAATTTGGGGATAACCCATAAAAGATAGATTTGTAAGTTAAACAGTGAATTTCTAAATAAACACAAATATATGTGAACACGTAGTTTTATTTTAAATTTCGTTTTTACACCATCTTTTTCTCTAAAATAAAAACAGCTATTGTTAGCTTCTGTCCTGAAGACAAATATTCTTGCAAAAAAATATCCCCGACAGTCATTACGAACTTTATCCCTTGTGAAATCCCCATTGACTACTGGATGCAACTCCCTAACCAGAAAAATGAAAGCCGGAAAAGAAGCGTAGAAAAAAGAGTCGAAGAACAAACAAAACTAAAACAAAAACGAGTCTGGAAACGCCGTCTAGTCGCGTCATCGCCAACAACACTCAAAAAAAATGGTAATTACTCCGGAAAGGCATATGTGCAGATCCTCGTATGGCTCCACCCATAAAAACAAGGGAGGTATATAATAAGGCTAATGTGTGCATACTTCAGTACCCATGCAGGATGTAATTTGCCCCCTATAAATTTCAGTCTAATCCGATGTTGCCACTTGTTGGAACTTTTCCAAGGAAACTGAGATAAACCAGTTTTATATAGCAACGGAAAAATAAGACATATTGATTCTGGATTTCGTTCTTTACAATATATTTATTTGTATTTTAGTATTTAGATACTTTATTAAGAATAAAAACCAATATTGAATTGTGAACTTTAAACTAAAATCCATTTAAATACCTCCATGTTTTGTAAGTAGAACAAATCGACCAATAGGATTAAGTTTTAAAGAACGCATTTCTAGGCACGATAAATGGATCTGTTTAAGGATTTAGATACACTTCTGAAATAAATTTGAATTCTGGTAAATGTCTTGTATATTCAAAATAACTAAATGCAGACTTTATAAAAGTTTTGTAGCTCTTTTACAAATTTTCAGTAGAGATTATGTTGCTTACTACAACTAAATAGAGGAAAGTCAGAGGAAGAATATAAATAGAGAAAGATGGCGCTGCACTACAATTTAATTGATTGATTAATTGAATTTTTATGATTTATGTAATTTCATGAGTTGAAATGTGTATTCATAATTTTGTTGTAATAATAGATATTGTAGAAACTAATTTACATTACAATTTAGTTTCAAAAAACAAATAGCGATATTTTCACAAACTAAAAACGGCATCACCGCAATCTATCTCCCTTCTAATTACTCAAGTAGAAACAATGAAAAATGGGTTCGCTCTCTCCCACATTCACCTAACGCACAGTTGGTCGGTTATCTGAAACAGGATGCGACCATCGACCAATGGGAAGTATTTTTTTGAAGTGCGTTCAGATCAAGTGGTGCGTTCTTCAGTTACACACCGCACGACTCGTATCGGATTGTAATGAGGCACCATGCTGGAATCATTGTCGACTTTGAGCGTTCACATACCATCATTGGATGATGTGCACGAGTGTATCAAGTGACATACTGGAGTTGTCGATTGGCGTTGGGTGTATAAGGGTATATACAAGTATGTAATGGGCATACAATGAAAGCAGACAGGGACTATATCGTAAATGGGAGTTTTCGGTACTAAATAATAATAATAATTGATAATAAATTCAAATATCTTTAAGAATACAAGTTTTATTTTACATAGCAGAATTTCAGTATTATTGAAGGAAATAAATTTTCCTAATTAAATATTGATTTATGAAGATGTAGAGTCATTGATTTACAATAACTAATTAATACTTAATTTAAATTTTTACTTACCTTTGTCTAAATGAACAAAACAAATAACCCTTCATTAGTGTTAATATAAGCTTTTGAAGTTATTTCTTTCTCTCGATTTACTTGTCATTTTATATTATTTAATTTACCTTCTCAATAGACGGGAGTATGTAAATTTGTTTATGATACCTGGGGTCTACAATTTTTTGACTAGTCATGTTCAGAAAGTTCGGAATGTAAATTGGAAGTATTGTTAACGTGGTTCTCTGAGTGCGACAGTGTATTTTTTGGTATTTTGACCATAATAATTTTTTTTAAAGTGCAACATTGCGATGTGAAACATACTTCAACTGATTAGACTACAAAAGTGCAAGAAAAACTGCATTTATTCGACTAACGTAGATATTTTAGTTTTTTTCGAGTCGTCAATGTGTTTAAAGTTTATATCTTTTTTGGAATTATATCCTATTTATTCCACCAAGGTAACATTTGTGTTAATAAATAAAGTTGTGACTATTTTTAATATCAATGGCATATAACACTTAAAATAACGATGGGATATGATTATAAGTGCAGTAAATGTAAGCTTACTAAATCTGATGGCTATGTTGGTTGCGAAGGTGTCTGCTCAAAATGGTTCCACTACTCTAATGTTGAGTTTTCGATGCTTTCAAAAAGTAAAAATTTATATTTTCTATGTGAACTCTGTAGACGTAAATGCAGCCTTGTTTAAGAAAAATCCCTGTCTGACATTTGCGATGTAGTTCAAAAAACCATCCAGGAAAAGTTAGATGAGCTCTCCAGCTTCAAAAACAAAATTGTCAATATTCTAAAAAAAAGAGATTCAAGAGAAAATTTCCCTTAGACTCGACGACTTTTCTTCCAATTCTTCAAACTTTAACACATAATATTATTACTTGTGTACGCGAAAATTACAATTTGGAAAAAGCCAAAAGTATGGATTTCGTTTATAAACATTTGCCCTTACGTCACGTTCCAGCGCTTCTCTCGCCCCCTTTTTAATATCCCAAAACGAATTTGAGTTAGGCCTCTAGTTTTTGTCTCAGTAGAAAGTGGATTATTACATTTTGTCAGGCGTGCTTCTTTTCCAGATCGGAGAATATTATCACAGTGAGGGATGCTACCTATATTAAATTATTTTTGTATTTTGTTTTGATGAAAAAAAAATTGCTTTAGAAAAATTCGTTTCAAAATGGTTTAGGGGATGAAACGAAATCTTTTAACTATTTAAAAAAGATGATGAGATCCGATGGTTTGTAAAAATTATTTCTTAATATGAAGCATATATAGGGTGTCTATTTGAAAAGTAACAGCATAATATTGCTTCTAACAATGATGTAGCAAAGTCCTAATAATAAGAAAGATATAAAATGAGTTTAATAACGTCAAATTTTAAATTATGGCAGTATTGTCAAATAAATATATATACAAATAGTTGTTCGTAGTTATAAAACAACGTCTTGATACTATATATGACTGTTCTCCTTAGTAAAAGTTTAAATAGAACGATAATTGATTTGTGACATTGTTCTTCGAGTCCATAAATTACAAAACAGACATTCATACGCGACGAACTGAGAAATGACACTATTGCACTGCAATATAATGAAACAGTGATACTACTGCCATCACTGGACAAATAAAAGTACAAGTTGTGTCATTGTTTCCCAGAAAAATTTCAGTGTTTTATAATATTTAATATATTTATATTAAAAATCATAAATTTTAAGATATGTCATTGTTCTTCTAGGGATGTAATATACTACCGTTTCCTGGAATTTTCCCAAATAAAAGCATCTATTTTTTTCATCGTAGTCTTTCTCATTAACATAAATTAAACAAGAAAAAAAATCAAAGCTGTTTTTTTGCGGTCGAATCCACGTCGCAGATGTAGATAGTTCACGAATTCCAAAGTGCATGCTTTCGCATTATTATGAAAATTTTCGAGAGTGCTCGTCTGTAGCGACCGAATAACAAAGACCTTGACAAAAAAATATAGTTCGTCCTCTTCATTTCCTTACATTGGCTTTCCCGCACACTACAAAATCTCTTTTGAAGTAAGTTTTCAATGCGAAAGCGGAGACGACTCGATTTAGTCCATGCACGGTTTCACAAATTGTTTTTTTTTACAATATTCGCTTTAAACTTACTATATGTACTATCTTTGTTGTACTCAGCATGTCTCCGGGTGATAGATAGAAGAACGGCCAGGTTGATAGTAGACAAGTAGAGTGAGAGAACCTAAGAACTTTTAAAAACTTTTACAAAGGTTATCATCGCAAAACAATTCCCCCAATCTAAGGTGTAAGGTAATTTGGCCAAAATCCAAAAACTGCAATTACAATATATGACTTAATAATTTAATAATAACAGAACAAAAAGACCTAATAAGGACTGCACTGATCGAAAGGCTGGAAGAACCAAACGAAGAGGACTTTCACGCAGGTTATCTGGAACTGAAATAAGAAACAGAAGCTTAAACCTTTCTTGCGTAGATCAAACAACCTTTTGACACCCAAAAACCTGCATTATTGCAAAAAAACGCTTAAAAATGTTTCCACTATATGAATTTTGTACAAATGACCTAGTGACAATATCTCTCAAGTTAGATTGAGGAACTTTAATTGTTAGATCCGTCTATCTGCCAAATGACCAACCAAGGCTCTATTCAACCTATGAGGTGAGAGAACTGGTTAGTCACTGAAAAAAAAAAAAAAAAACTATTGTGGCATTATTAACCGAAGAGAAGCTCTTTTAGAATTTATTGTTTCCAATAAACTAAAACTGGCACTTCTTAAAAAAAGTATCACTTTCCGACAATAGGAACATGCTATTTAATCTGGGTATAGAAACTTCGTATTCCTAGGACCTGTAATTGGGGGGCTTCAAGAATAAACTTAAGCAGGGACTTGAGAAATGTCCTCAAACACCGAAGAATTCAGTAAAAGTCAGAAGCCTAAAAAACATGTTTGTAATAAACTACCCTATAAAAATAAGGAAAGAGGATTGAGATGCTATATAGTGCAATCAAAACCTTTTCAAAAAAGGGCAGAAGTACGCAAACTCTTTAACATGGTCAAAAACTCAAGCAACTGAACAATCTACAAGGCGTACCGGAGAGAATATGGTTATGCTACTAGATGAAGAAAATTCCTAGACGGCAAGGGGAGCCTTGCAGAACGTTGTAGACTCCCAAAAACTCTACAGAGAGATAAGCAAGGATGCATGGAGGTCTCTGAAAAATCAATAGAATAATAACTAAAGTCACACTTCCCTGGATTTGATATTCTCTATGACCAAGATAACAGGAGTATCGAAGGTCTTGTTCCTAATGCTTCAAAATCAAACTGATTTCTTGTAAACACATTATTAAACAGAACAAAATTTGTATGGACCAAAAAAGACAGATGAACCTGATGGTGTAATCCCGGCACTTCTACAAAAGAGCCAGGAAGTATTGGATGGATCACTGTAGAGCTGATACGTAGTAGCTATATTCAAAAATGAAGGTATCTTTTAATATACACTTTATTATTAAAGAAGACAAAACTCTCACAGGAGTACAGAGAGATGAAAACTACGATGTCAAAGAAAAGGAAGAATTTCTGGTTTTTCCTAATGCTAAATTTTACCATTAACATTCTTACTGATTTTCTTTTCGCGGCTTTTGAAGATTATATCGCGTTCATCATAATTTAATTTTTTACATACCAATCCGCTTAAATCGTTCCCGTTTGCCCGAAATTGGCGTAGCCATATTTTGTATATAGCCGATTGAAAAATTAATTGAAAGTCTTTGCGAGAGCAACATATCGAATTTCGGTTGAATGCCTATATAAAGGGTCAAAGACTGATACCGCGGTGGCATTACGGCAAAGGGTCAAACCCTTTCAAATCGGATCCTTTGTAAGATCTCTTATTAGTTTTTGTCGGTGAAATTCATGAGAGATTTGCACAATGCGTCGGTTAGAGAATCGCATAAGGGCTCGAAAGGGCCTTACGCGAACACAGAAAGACCCGTCTGGGGCGATCCGCCTTCTGTAACAAGATCGTAATAAAACCGTACTATAAGAGTTTTGTTTGATGATAAGCTCCAATTTTCTATTGAATAACTGTTCATTTTTACCTTAGCACACATTAAAACCGTAGGAGGCTTGTTGGGTAATAAGCTCCATCTTCTTAGTGCTTTAATTAAGATCTGAAATTATACGATTCGACTAAATTGCTTATGAAATAAATAGGTAAAAAAAGTAAGCAAAGAAAAGTATATCTTTCTGAAATAACATGGTAATTAATGTTTTTTTTTTAGTTTATCATATTTGTGAAAGCACAGAAAAGTTATGGGCCAATAAGAGCCTTTAAGGTTCCTTCTCGAGCTGATAAATCAGCTTCTTCGTTGGCCTTCTGTGGCCTAGTACCCAGGCTAAAGTTAGTTTGTTTAGCATGATTTCTATAGCTGCTGTTGAAGTTGTTCTCATGGCTCTAGCTTGCCGAGTCTTTGGCCACCATACCGCCGACCCGTAGGTTATCATCCGTCTTATGGCTCTGGTATATAGCCTTAGGGTAATTTTCGGTTGTAGTCCCTAATTCTTTTCCACACAACCTTCGATATAAGTTGAAGGACGTTGTGCTCTTTTGGATGACTTTTTGCAAGTGTTGATTCCATGTCAAAGATGACTTCAAAGTATTTGGCCTCTTGAGCAAATGGAATCTTCACTCCCTTCAGTACTGGTGACTTTAGTCCTGTCAATACTTTTCGTTTTGTAAAATTGACTATTGTGGTTTTGTGAGGATACAAAGAGACATGGATGAAGATACAGTTAATGAAGAAAAGAAACATTTATAGGATACTGAAACAGAGGAAACGAACTAACAGGAGTGAGATTTTCTTTAATAAACTGGGAATATTTAATATTTTTAGAAACATTTCTGCTGTAAGAAAATGAAATCCGAAGAAGATATATAAAAGTATCAATGTTTTTCAAGCCATTTCTGTTTTTATTCTTCACCGGAAATTCTCATTGTTGTTTAAAAAAAAAAAAAACAAATATTAAAATCAGAATGTTTAAAAACTAAAACAGTTTTTTTTACTACTTACATTTCTCCATTATAGTATGTTATAATCTTATGGTATTCGTTTATTATAAAAAAATAACTAGCTATGGTATTTTTTAATAATTGGTATTCTCTTATCGCCCAACATCATATAAAGATGCCTCTGGTCTTCAAAATGTTATACCTATGTAATTTTTTATCCATCTCCTCATCAGATTGTTCATGGTAAGTGAATACGAAAATTATAATACTGAAGAAGAAAGAAATAATAATTGTTTATTGAGTATTCATTGTACATTTCGTATGCCAGTATATAAAAGTTATGAAAGTTGAATTTGATCCGACAATGTTATTCTATAAAATATGAATGACGAATCTTTACGTAAATTTTTCGCTAGATGATCCAGGTTGACGAAATCCAAGCAGCTAATTGATGATTTGGAGATTTAGAAATTGAAATTTTATGTATTTTTAGTTCAAAATTTTCTTGTTTAGTATAGTTTTTTGACTTATTTTTAATAATGTTTAGCAAAGGAGACGAAAATACCCTCATTTCAGAAAATAATCTCACCTAGATATACACATTTAAATCAACAAGATTCCTTTGAAAATCCATCAGGTATATTTATTTAAAAATTAGTATTTTTTACATTTTTTTAAGATATAAATAATACACATTGGGCTTGAATTAAAGCATTTCTTACATAATATATTAAAGTACTTATGAATGATTCTGGCACACTGTTTATCAGCGGTACCAGGAGCAGTCAACCAAAAAATTAATTACTGTCATCTACAATTTGACATGGTAATCGACCTGTTACATTTGAATGCTGCTTGTGAAGTGGATATCGATTCGTTCATTCAATTATATTTTGTTTCTTGTATTTCTTCAGGAAAAAAATAAAATAAAATGATGCAAACAAGTAACTTTGAAAATGTAATAAAGTTTTGTTTACAAATGGCTCAATTTGATCAAGAATTAAAAATAAATCAATAATTATTATAAAAAATGATTTAATTTTTTTTATATGTCATGCTAATTTTAATCAAAATATTTAAATAAAATTGTGACAGGTTCGTTAATGAAATCCTTTCTTTTATATCTACCGAAAATTATTTATAGGAAGTACTCGTAAGACGTATTTGAAATTTTTGCTAAAAACAATAGATACTAATTTATGAAAATATGTAGAATCAAAATAGAAGTGAAACAAGCATCTGTCAGACCAGGAAGACAGAAAAATTAAAACATATATATCTTGGGAAGACGAATGGAAAAAACGATAGAAAAAGAAGAAGACTTATACTTAGTAGCTTTCTTTTAGATACTGTTTTATGCACTTTACTTCTAATCCATATATTTAGGTATACAGCAAACAATATACATCTTGAAGTCCCTTATCAACTCTAAAAGTTTTCCGATATATTTAGGGGACACACTGTAGTATTTTATAAAATAAAAACCTTATGTTTTCTATAGAATACAAAATAATTATTCTTCTCACGCCACTTAACCGTCATTCTACAAACTTTTCATCGCAACATCGTATGTTAACCACTTTTTTTTCCATTAGTAATTCATTTTATCCTCCTTTCAATCTTCTATTATACTTTCGGTTTCTTTGTTTATAACAAAAACTACCTAA
This sequence comes from Psylliodes chrysocephalus, assembly GCA_927349885.1. Taxonomy (NCBI): domain Eukaryota; kingdom Metazoa; phylum Arthropoda; class Insecta; order Coleoptera; family Chrysomelidae; genus Psylliodes; species Psylliodes chrysocephalus. The sequence continues at coordinate 3,686,943 of OV651830.1, forward strand.
ATTAACTGAAATAACAAGAATAAGACCACAAATGTTTGTTATTTCATTCTAAGTGCGGTTATCATACAAGGTAAATTAATACCGAACGGAAGTCTATGCCATTCAATATTTTCCCATCCGTAAATCCTTACTTTCCATCTTTTTAACGATTTATTAATTCACAACAAATAAAAAGAGCATACACACCTCCATATACTACACAATAAACGTTTGTAGTGTGTTAAGAAATATTGTGTATTCATTATGATCGAGTGGTATTTAATATTCTGTTATTTCAATAAACATTGTATTATTTCATAACGTACGTCTCAACAATTTTGGCGAGAGATACCTTCTAATGGAATTAGAGTCCAATTTAACTGTACATATGAAAAATTTAGTGTTAATAGACGCTCTTATGCATGAACATTTCAATAGGACTGTTTGGAGTATAGTTTCTTGACGTGGAATGACATTTTTTGGATATTACAACTTCTTCTTTTACTCGTACCTTTACTTAGGGTGCTGCGTAACATTGCTCCCTCCTCTCTAGTTATTCGCCCCAAATAACCTGATTACTGGGACCTGGATGAGTCAACGTGGAAGATCTGGACCACGACATGGCGCTAACTGTTCAATGTAACCTACATTGGGTTTACTTCCCGCTGATAACTGAATGCGATAGATCAGGTCGTTCTTGAGGACGGTGTAGGGGCCTTCCAAGTTCCGTTGCAGTTTCTGACAAAGTCTCTTCAAAGCTCTACGTCCTGGTTATTGCTAGACAGCTGGCTAGGTGTAGGTGTCTCATAGCTACTGTAATTATTTCTTGTTGAATTTCGTTACGGGCTTCAAGAGATTAATCTATGTGACTTTCTGGCCTTATTCCCTGATTCTTGATTTATAGAGCGAGCTTTGCTTCTGCAGGTCTTTTGAAGGTGTCCGATTCTTCCGCAATTAAAGCATCTTCTGCTTTCATTTTGGCTGTTTCGTTGCACATTTTTCAGGATATTTAAGATTTGTGCGAGAATATTTGGATAGAAGTTTTACTGCTTCATATTCCTGGGCTGCAATCAGTTTCTCCCTCAGTGTCTTGTGATGTTGTAGACGAAGGGTTTGCTGCATTTCCACATCTTGTAGTCCATCAATGAATACCTGTAATCCCATTTGTTCTTGGAAATATGCGGACGCCTGTGGTTAGGCCAGATGAATCAATCTTATGTCGGCCTCGAATTCCAGTAGACTTTCATTATGTTTCTCACTACGAACCTTTAGCTGCCATATCTTGTCTCCAAAGAGATGAATAACTGGGTTTTCCTTGAGAAAGTAACTGTAAAACGGTTGCTGTCTGACTTCGCAGTACCACTATGAAGGAAGCCACCATCTCTTTCTCGGCCCAGTTATTGACTCTAGCTGCAGCTTCAAATTGGAGTCGATATGTTTCCTATGTCTGACCGTCAAACGTGGGGGTTTCAGAGTCTTGCCACTATGGTTTTGTGAGACTGGGGTCGGTTATAGATGAAGACGAGGTAGTATTTTCAGCTTGAATGTAGCTTACGGAAGCTTGGCTACGAATTCTTTTCTCTAACTCGGCTATTTCAGCTCTAATTTGCCTTTCCAACTCTACATGGGGGTTTCAGAGTCTTGCCACTATAGTTTTGTGAGACTAGGGTTTGAATACGGCTCAGGTCGATTACAGATGAAGACGAGGTAGTATTTTCAACTTGAATGTTGCTTCCGGAAGCTTGGCTACGAATTCTTTCCAACTCGGCCATTTCAGCTCTAATTTGACTTTCCAATCCTACTCTGTTCTGTTCTTGTTGTTCTAAATTAGCTTTCAAATTCTCTTGCTGTTGCTTTAAATTGGCTTTTCCTCCTCCATCTTCACAAACCATGCTGGGGGACCTGAAGTATCCATGCCTGTTTCGTACTCAGTGGATCATGCATTTTTTTTAAATAAACTATAGACGTGAATGTATTGACAGCAGCTTCTGTTCTTCCGTCTACCTTAGCAAGTAGCCATCGAATTTCCAGAGGATACTGCTGAGATTTGTTTTGACAAGTTTGGATCCGTTAAATAATTGTCAAATGCAGTAAGTGAGGCAGGACATATTAGATATTTTATTTCCCAGGAAGATGTAAACTAAGGTGATTTGGTAGGAATAAAGTAGTTGTGTCCCATTTTTTAGTTGGTAAGGCTTTTTGAAATTTGTTAATCAAACTTAACTCTATTGTATTCGTTATTTATCTAATATAGTTGTTAGTTTCTCTATATTTTTAAATTTACATTTTATATTTTGTATAATTATTAAGTTCTTTTATTATTAGTAAAAATAAAAAATCATTTTTTATATACCAAGATAATAAAATAAAAACATTACTGTAAAAACTGTGTTATTTTAGAAATAAATATTGAATTCAAATTGAATTACTATATTATGTTGCCCATTACCCACTTTCCATCTTTTATAGCGTACCTAAAAGTCCCATGTAGTAGTTTATCGTCCTTTTTTTGCAGACCAAAATCATGAGCTCGAAAAAAAGTAAATGTCTTTCAAGTTATGCTAACATTTTGAAGTCGTCGATCAAGAGGATTAATCGCCGGGCCCAACCGGAAAAAAATTGACTGCCAAACGCGGCGCGGCGCAAATGTTTCATGGAAGTCATTAATCAATTAACGTAATCCTGGAAATCAGGGAAGTTGCTCTCTGATATTTCTCATCACTCAAAATGATGCTTCGTCGCCCTTTATTTTATTACCGGATGGTAGATTTAACCCAGTCGTTTTGGTTAAAAAAACTGACTTGGTCATTATTTAAAACATTCTTTTTCGTTTTGATAGTATTTATACTAAATTAGTTCGTAAGTTTTTTTCTACAACCACAGTCAAAAAGTCACAGCTCTTTGCGATATTATTATATATTGGATTGCATATTAAAGCTGTAGATGTATTTAAATCTTATCTGAGACTACCCGAGTGCTACAGGGTTCAATGTTGGGGCCTACACTTTTCTCAATTAATCAATTTGCGGATGATACTAAGTTATACATGTCTTTTTTCTTGGTTGAAGCAAATTATTTTGGGAATAAAGCTAACTCAAAAGTGTAAAAGAATACTTCTCAAAATTTTAATGATGATACCATTCAATTTAGCGATAAAGACGTAGAAATACTCTAACTAACTTTACTGGATATTGTTTGTGAATCGCTCCATATTATAACTCTGTATTTCTAGTTTTTTTTTTTTATAGATTCTACTTTATTTAAAAGAATATATTTTTTATATTTGAAAATAAATATTTGGACGGTACGCTTAAAGAGCATTATTTGACTGGACTACTTATTCAAAGCGACACGTCCGAATAGAAATGAATTACTCAAAAAATGAGTCACGAAAAAGTTTTTTCAAACTTGATAATTAAATTAATGGTTATAATTAGTTATATCAGTTTTGTGAATATAAATGATACCTTCGGGGCTCCAGTAAGAATTTGTGACGTTTAAATTTGATAGATCGATTGGTTTCAAATAAAACAAAAAAATTTCTGGAATAAAAAAATGTACCTACCCATTTCTTTTACGTTAAACATCAGATTTTTAAAAAATGTTATGTACATTTAGGAAATACCTACATATATTTAAACTTAAAACTACAGTACTGTTAACAAATCAAATTGAAAATTATCAAACTCCTGTTTCAATTTCTAGTAACACTAACTCTCCGACTGAAACGAAAATCGTACAAATATTGGAACTGACCATAATCATCGATTAACCAAAGATCCTGCTAATCGTGAATCTCTACAAAGCTTAAAATAACACTTCTCTATCATATCTAAACACACAGAAACAGCAAGTGGACCATCTATCCTCCTCCACACCATCAAAATTAATCTCAATCGAATGGCTCGCAGAACGTGGATGTGCGAAATCAACATCTGGCTGATTTTCGGCCATTCTCTTTGTCTAAGTATGTAAATACACTTTGTTAAACATTCACGTCCAAACTTGCTACCAGAGATAATGGCTTTCGTTTAGTAAAGTCAATAAAACCGTTCTAATTCTAATATAGATTGAAATTTTATGGCTCAGATCACAGTTCTCCATTGAACAATTTTGATATTAAATACATTTCTGTTCCGTATTCCTTTATATTAAAAACATGGTGGGCATTTTTGTTTAAATTAATTAAAGAAAATCTTGAAGAAATCTGTAAGAGATTGTTGATTTTTGTAACAGAGGAAGTAGTAGGTATAGGAAATATTTTGAAAGAGGAGGGAATTTTTTAACAAGTTGCATTTCATGAAATTTTGGCAAATTTTGTGTCAAGATAACAACGAGTAGGTAAAGTAGGTAATTTAAAAAAATTTGCATTCCTATATAAAAAAATAATGACAGTTCTCTCTTCCAGAACAATTTTACAAATAATAATATTATTAAAACACAAAAGTCACAATTTTGTCAATTCTAGTTTAAAACAAACTATTTCAATGGAGTTAATAATTTTCAATATTTGAAACCTTTAACTTTAAATATCTCATAAGTATCATGATATAAGTAACTAGTTTTTTCACATAAGGATATCAAGAATAAAAAAATACAGGGTGCCATTTAAATTGGAGTAAAGATGGCTGGGGGCCGTGGGTGATCCAATGAGACGATATGAGATATACTGTTTATTGTCCCCCTATATCCTAAACAACTACCTGAAATTTCAAAAACACCTGGTATATTTTATACAGGGTCATTCTATATGGGCGGAACACTTGATTTATGGCTTAACTTTGACTTGTACGATAATTTGACTTATATAAAAGTTTTTGTACATTTTATGTACTATTTATTGACGTTTACAGATTTCCCGCATACGTAATGGTTTTCAAGATATGACGTCATCGGGCAATATTTTAAATAAGTCTGGGACCCACTTAATGTACCATTGATGAAATCAGACAGATCATACGAACTCGAAAAAAAATATAAATACATTTAAAATATTGCCAGATGACGTCATATCTTGAAAATCATTACGTATGCGGAAAATCTGTAAACATCAATAAATAGTACATAAAATGTACAAAAACTTTTATCTAAGTCAAATTTTCGTACAAGTCATAGTTAAGCCATAAATCAAGTGTTCCGCCCATATAGAATGACCCGGTATAAGCTATATTACCATATTTTATATAAAACAATACTGATTTCCTGTAAAACATAAGGGGGCGTCCATTAATTACGTGAGGTATTTATGAGGGTTTTTTGACCCCCTCTCCCCCCTGGTGAGATTTCGTAAGATTTTCCTCAACTCCCTCCCCCTCGCCTAATCTCTTGTGAGATTTTTCAAAATTTGTGTTTTGGGTGTAAATGCGTTGGATTATTAAAAAAACAAACACTATATGTTTTATTACTTTTATTTAAGACTAAAAATTTCTAGAAACATTCTTTACTTTAATTTAATTTTCACGCAATTTTACACCTTTTTCTACTAGAAAAAAAAAATACGTCAGATTTACAAAGACCCCCCTCTCCCCCAAGTGAGATTTGGAAATATTTAGCTTGTTCCCCTCCCCCCCTTGAACACCTCACGTAATTAATGGACGCCCCCTAATTAAAAATCAAACTAATAAGTTATCCCATGCAAAGATTAATAATTATTAAAAAAAAACCATGTATCCTATTGTATTAAAAAATCCCATTTGAAAATAGATAATCGCAAACGTATGAGACCAAACCTCGTGTCAACAAACTAAGTTTGAATAATTATCGGAAAAGTTGAATGCAGATTTCGAATACCAAATGTACTTTTATAACCTCAAACAATTCCGGTTACCGGGATTACAAACACAGCCCGTTGTCCGTTATTAATCGAGTTTCAGATGATGGCACTTCAAATAATAACCCCACTAGATCGAAACGTTACACAGGTTGCAGAATGGACATTCCCTGCTCCAAGACAGTGCCGTACATCGGGAGGAGAATACTTTTCTCCCAATAAGTACAAGTCAAGGAAAAAGAAAGAGATACCATAGAAGAAATCGTTTTAGACGCATAATTATACTTTGTTCCAAAGCAAAGGACCTTTATATAGATTTGAATTAAATTATAATGCCTCTATTGTCACGTTTTTTAAATTTTTATTTTTTAAACTATCTAGTAGTGGTGAACGGATCCGAATTTTTAACGGATCGTGGATCCTTGAAGAAAAAAACCGGATCCGGATGTATCCGTCACCGGATTTAAATATAGGAACCGGATTCGGATTTCGGATCTCAGATCCGGATTTCAAATTCGGATCTCAGATCCGGATCTCAAATCCGAATTCTCTGACTCTTATTTAAGATCCGAATCCTACTTTCGGATAAATAGGAAGAAACAATAGCTAATAGATAGCTACAAGTATGATAATGTATAAGTTATAGGCATACAAAAGAGGTATAATTTGCAAAAAGATATATTTTAATTTTTATTAAAGCATATAAAACAAATAAATACATTTTGAGTTGTCGCAGATACTATACATTCTTATTTTCATATAGAAATACAATATTTCCTGCTGTAGAAAACACAAAACACCTTCCCAGGTGTGAAGGTTGCAGGAATACAGAGGAATTTTCTCGATAGATTTGATAATTTTAAGATTTTTTTTCATTTGCTTCTTACCATTTTAATGGATATCTATTTTTGTCGAAATCTTGTTCTTTAATATATTTTTCAACTTCATTCAACTCCTTAGTACCTGACGGTTTTGGGAAAAGGAAATCCAATACACTTGAGCTTTCTACGGTTCTTTCTTCTTGGTCTTGATTTGTTAATCTGCGGGGAAAGGGATAGTATTCATGTTTCTAAAAAGAAACTAAATAGGCAACAGTATATAAAAGGTTCGCGTATCCGGTTCTTGAATCCGGATCTCGGATCCGGATCTCGGATCCGTATCTTGGATCCGGTTGTCGCATTCGGATAGATCCGGATCCGGATTGTTCACGAAGGAAAATTCGGATCAGATCCGGATCAGATCCGGATTAAAAAAAAATCCGAATCTGATGTACAGCACTACTATCTAGTATGTGCATTACAATATAAAAATTGTTCCATTAGATGCTGATATCAAAATTAGGTAGGATATTTGCAAATAAAGAATATAGCAGCGATTTTAATTATCCCTTGAGGTACACCATACTTGATATGCAAAACATCGCTGGAACAATTTTGAGTGTTTTACCGTTTGTGTTGTTTCTTGTCATTATATTTGTGTGGTATACTCCAGATACTTGGATTCTAATAGGTAACCATGGGACACACTGTAACTTGTAATGATCGTTTACTTAGATTTGAATGGAGTTCGACATTCCTTGTCCATCGCGAGGTGTTCAGATCAAGATCGTTTATTTAAATACGCTTTTTATGAAATACTTAAGAAGATTCTATCAAATCTATAATTCTGACACTTTGATACAAAAAAAATTATGATTTATGGTCTCAAACTCTTTCTTAAAATCTAATAGAACTAAAATATCTTTTTAATCAATACTGATAATAAAAAAATCTGCAGTTGCATAGTGAGAAGGTACTCCATCTTGTTTAAAGTGCAGCGATCTTCATTTTTTTTTATTTTATTTCAAGTGGCAATTTTCCAATTTCCGTTGGTGACGTGGACGCCGCTGGTCCAAATTAGGAGTTATTATTGAATTATGCCTCCGTAAGTACCGGCGAAAGTACTCATCAGGAATTAACGTAATGAGGATGAAGTGGTGGCTATTTGGTTGTAACAAATGAAAGGTATAATTTTGGATGAGAGTTTATGGGTTTTCGACTAAAGTGTCGGTTGCTACGTTGGCTGATCAAGCGAGAAATGGACTGCATTTTAAAGGAAACTTTGTGGGAACCGGTGAAACGAAAATTTATACTTAATGTCCGAATACTAGAACGGTTTGGACCAATTTAAAAACTTTGGAGAAATTATTTATTAGCTTTTCTAAAACACAAGGTTTTTCATTGTGGAAAATAACTATGGCTTATTATTAGATTGAAAATAATTGTTAAAGGTTTAGCCAAGATATGTGTACAATGTTGGTTTTTAAAGCTGACAATATTTGTTCTTCAAAGATGCATGATATACTAAGTTGTTACTGATGTGTTCATTTTCTGTATTAGAATAAGTTGAAGCAGTGCAATTATTTAAGAAAAAAATGCAGAACTATTTACTTTGTTCCTCCCTTGTAGACTGTATCTAATTTAAACCTCCAAATAGGTTTATTATGTTGATTTGTAATAATAGCTAAATTCCAGTGTGACAATTTATTTATTATTTCAGATAACCAATATTTATAAACAACCTATTAATAAGAAACAAATATGCAACAGGAATACAAGTAAATATTTAATAAAATTATTTAGTCATGGTAAATAATTATTTTAAGAAAAGTTCGACATTGTTAGCCTCATATTTTTAGCTTGAACGGTTGTCTAGATATTTAATTTCAAAATGTAATCCGTTGTAAAATTCACGCAAATTAAAGGCTAAATCCCTTTCACCCCCTTATAATAATGCCACCGTAACTTCACTGTTGTACACGAACATTGTAAATTATTAGTCTTAAAACCATTAAAATTTTTAAAACTACATCTTGTAAGAAACCAACATTTAAAACAATAAAAATTATGATCTCATTTCCAGCCGACACAAAATATTTACAGCATTAAGAAAGCAACCAAAACAAATCTATACACGCATAAATACAAAAAGTATGGAGTGTAGGCATTTATATTTACAAATAAATACCAACTCGAAAGATTTCTTTTGACATTTATACACCGAAACTGGCACCTACAAATTCTCGAAAAAGCCATACCCACAATTTTGAAACGTTATGTTCTGACCTGTCCATAAAATAGTACCTTATTCAAACAGTGGACATGTACCACACACTGGGCCTTATTTGGTTAAAGAACGAGCGCGTGCCGGTCATTATTTATTTTTTTTTATTTGAATCTTCTTGGTTTGTAACTTAGAGTCTTTGAAAATAAGAAATAACAATAAATATGATCATAGACAAAAATTTAAACGCTTTCACTTAATTTTGGACACAAAAACGTTAGACTAGGCCAATGTAGATGGATCTTTAACGACATAAATATTTTAATTACTTTTATAAATGACGCATCCTGCAATATTTCTTAACGTAACTTTAGTAAGAAATGCCTATCGAGTATTTTAATATATTTATTGCAAATATCGTTTTAAATGGTTTATATTTATATCCCCATTTTGAGGGGCGGTTTTCACAAGAGATTATCATCATGTCCGATAGTCAAGCAACCATCAAAGCGCTAAGCTCTTACGTAATCAGCTCAAAAATGGTCTGGAGATGCTTAGAATAATTGAATGAGCTAGGCGAGAAAAATAGAGTCACTCTCACTTGGGTCGCAGGACATAACGGGGTACAGGGTAACGAGATTGCAGGTAGTCTTGCAAGGAAAGGATCTCAAACACACTTTGTAGGACTTGAGCCGTTCTGCGGTATCAGCAGTAACATAATATTAGGAGAGATGAAAATTGGATATGTGGGAAGTGTGGAAAAATTTATTTTGATATTTTTACAAAAAAAAATTATTTCCTTTTGTAATTAACGTGACATATCTAAAATATTTTATTTTAATTTTGTAACAAGAACTAGAAATTGACCATTGTTATATAAAAATTGACAAATTACACTTGCACGCGTATTTCTATGTAAACTACTTTAACTCACTAATCCAGTTTGGTTAATTTTTTACTTAACATATTTATTTTAACATTTGTATAGTACCTAGTAAATTTGATATTAAATAAAGTATATATTTATTTAAAAAATTATAGAAAAGCGCACTCTAAACCTTTAATGCAATCGCGTTAACCCCTGATTGCCTATAAATTTGTAGCATACCCTTAAAAAAACTACTTTTCACCGTAATATCAAGTAAAAAATGCAGATAAAACTGCGTTAAACAATATTTTTCGATGAATTATGATGTGATATTATTATGTACACAAAAAAAATAAAACAATACCCGGCTGTTATAGGACTTTTTTAATTTACCTTTTGTGTTGACCACATAATGATACAGGCCCACCCGGTTTCCATAATATTAACGTCACCCGCGCCTTCTCACATGTCCCGCGTCAGAATTTCATGTTAGATGAACTGATATGAAAATTAACCGTGTTCACGATATAATTAACCATCACGAGTTTTTTCTTTCAATGTCCAAATATTTAATTACTCTGGAGGAACTAATAGTTGTTTAATTTTTTAATACATACAAGTGGATAAAAATTTAATATAGGTAGGGAAAATTTTTATTTATTTTACTGTTTTTCGTTGGTAATGCGTCAATTATGTTTTTTAATTACTTTATTTTAATCAATGGTAACTTAATGCTATTAGTAAACTTTTAAAGTAAGAAATACTCCAAGACATTGTACTAGACCACTTTCCATGTTTTTCGGTTTTGATTAGACCCCCTGCTGCTTAGCCAATATTGCATTTTTGAAAATCCATCAATTCCAAATGTGTTTTGACTGTAGTGAGTTGTAGAAGTAAAAAAAAACAATACAAATTAAAATTAAATTAAGTACCTATGTATTACATAAAATCAATAAGTAAATATATTCAGTGGAATTAATAGCTATTATAAAAGCTTTAGAGAACAAAACGCTAAACAATGTTTGTCATATCGGACTCATTAAGTGCAATACATTCTTTATTCTAGGTATATAATATCCAAACCACCCAGTGCTTTTGCAAATCAAATCCGAACTGCACATGATCCAAGAAAGAAACATTAATCTTAAATTTTTCTGCAAATAAAGGCAATGAGATAGTCGACTGCTTAGCAAAAGAGCTTGTTTTGATGTACAGTCAGTCCAAACTGATTTGAAATTCGCAGTCTCCCACCCAGAAGAAAAACACAAACCACTCCCTACCAGATCAAGAATTGGACACATTCGTCAAACGCATAGTTATTTAGTGCGAAAAAGAATATTATTTAGTAACGTTTATTGACTTTATTGATCTGATTTATTCCTTGTTTCATTTTAAGACCGTCTGTATAATAAATTAGAGATAATTTGACAACACAAACAGTCCGTTCTCTTTCATTGTCTACCAATTTTTTTCTCTCATTTGAATATAATTACCGTACTATAATTTATATCATCAAGTCTGTTTGGTTCTGTTTTTAAATTCCTTCTCGTTAAAGTTGCTCAGCCTTTAGTGAAAAACTTTCACATTCAATTACGCAAATTCTTTTCATTTTGCTGTTTTCAGTCGCTTTTCTTTTTCTTCGGATCCCTTGCCAAGAACATCCCAATGTTGCTGCGCTGTGTAATTTTATTCTACGTAGAAAAGGTTTTTAATGAAAAACAAAGCAGATGTTCCCCGGTTATGAAATATCAACATTGAATTATTCATTTTGTTTTCATTTCGGAATTGATTAAGCTTATCTAACGAAAAAATTCGATGGAATGAAATGTACCTACCTACTTGGATTCTAAATAAATGATTTTTCAGTTTTTTTTGGCAAGCAAGTGTTAGGTATTGGAAGAAATTTCAAAAAACGAGCAAAAAATTGTATTAGAAGTAGGGTATTAAATTTAGAGATTTATGTTTTCTTTTTGCAATAGAATGACATTTTTTTTATTACATGCCATTTTAATTGTAAACAAAGTTTATTACTCTGAAACGATACTATATTAAAAAAAAGGAACAATCAATTTATTTTCTATTGAAATCCTAACGAAAAATGTTGTCCATTTGTTGATATAAAATAAACGATATGCATAAACAAAAAGTTATACGCGGACCTTTTATTTTACAAAGTGTAATAGTACTATACGTGAAACATACAAAGCTTACTGATAAGAAAGGAAAGCCCGTTGCAGAATACGTGTGCCTCCCAGCATTCCCATATGCGCTCATCTCTTCTCCCAGTTGTAATATGCGCGATTTTCAGTTAAAACAGAGGGATGAAAACAATTTAAAAGAATCCACATTGGTGACTCGGATGCAACCACTCCTAAAAACTACTAGCTGTAACAGCAACGAGAATAGCAGCACCGACAGCAATAGCAATGCCAGCGAAAACCAGCTACATGGAATACACAGATGTGAGTTTAATCTCTCTACTAGCTGCAGCACTCTAAATTTAACTAAACACACTTCTTTCAAAAACAAACAAATCAATTTTTTAGAAATCCTGCAACAAATAACACAAATATTCTACAAAAACTTAAAATAAAACATAACACAAAAACATTACAAATCAAAAGCATAATACAAAAATATAATACACAAACATAACATAAAACATAACATAGAAACATAATACAAAAATATAATACAAGAACAATACAAAAACAATTCGTTAACAATAAAAAGCAATATAAAAATATTATGAAAACAATACACCAAAAATACAAAAATAATAATAAAAAAAAACAATAAAAAACAATATAAAAATAACACAAAATACATATCATATAAGTAACTAGCATTTCTTTGGTAATATACAAAAAATACAAAAAAAGTACAAAAACACAATAAAAAACAATACAAAAACAAACAAAAATACAAAATCACAATACGAAAAAAATACGAAAACAATACAAAAATGATACAAACACAATACAAAAATAATACAAAAACAAAAGCAATACAAAAACAATACAAAAAGAATAAAATAATATAAAAACAACACAAAATACATATCATATATATAACTAGCATTTCTTCGGTAATACATAAAAAATTAAAAAAAAGTACAAAAACAATATGAAAACCATAAAAAGCAATATAAAAATAATATAAAAACAATACAAAAACAATACGAAAACAATACACAAAAAATACAGAAAGTACAAAAACAATATGAAAACAATAAAAAGCACTATAAAAATAATATATAAACAATAAAAAAGCAATACGAAAACAATACACAAAAAATACAAAAAAGTACAAAAACAATACAAAAACAATAAAAAAAAAACAACATAAAAACAAACAAAAAAACAGCAATATAAAAACAACAATACGAAAATACAGAAACAATACAAAAACAAAACAAACAATAAAAAACAAAACAAACAATACAAACAATACAAAAACAAAACAATTATAATTCATTATAACTTTTATATTTTTTACATGCACCTATTAAATATAAATTTTGCTTATTTGCTGCAAGAATGACATAACACAAAAATATTTTTCAGACGCTCATTTGCGAGAATACCGGTATAATTGAAAAATCATCAATTCTGAAATTATTGCATTAACCAAATTGAAAAGGTACTTTATACAGAAACAATGAAACTTTCGTAGTTATGGTGGATGAAGTTTTTCGGGTTTTCCTTACCCTTAAGTCAAATGGAACCATTAATAATTTTTAATTCGCCCAAGAGCGCCATGGTAAATAATAATAATAGCCGCCCCTTCCTTACACAAGCTCAGTCGGCTTTAAGGGTTAAAATTTACTTGTTACTACTATTGACACTTTTTAAGTTTAAGTATGTTAAAACAATCAAAGTTTTTTTTGAGTTGCGCCGGTATTATCTAGCGAGAAGAGTAATTAACTATAATAATTTGACTCAATCGAGTAACAACAGTTTCTCAGCAACTGAAATATGACGATATTAAATTTATAACATTGAGAAAGAAGAAAACGTTTAGACCGATTTAAGCGGCATCTAATGGCAATTATAAAAAGTGTAGATGTGACACTCTATCAGATAATATATCTTTCTTTTACGATTTTTAATGTGCAAAAAATTTAAAAATTAGTTTTCTACTTATGACGTTCTTGCAGAAAATGAGACATTTATAACTCTACCAGTTCAAATTTATTTATTTAACGATGAGATAAAAACAGTCCCACAAATTAACGAATATAAAGAATGTAATTATCATTATAAAGAAGAAGGGTAAGTAATTGGTTTCTTTAATTATTTTTTATTTATAAGATTCCTTATACTTTTAGATGCGTTTTTTAAATTTTTTCTCGCCCTAGAATTGATTCTACTAAACCATAACATAAAATGCGACAATCGTAAGACAGTTCTGAACCGGTAGAAGCTGCACTGATTGGACCCTTTAGTTATATGTGGTAATATCGCGAGTTTAAATGCACATAGACCTTTATAAAATTTAATTTAGTATCTATAAGCTCTCTCCTGTTGCGGTCCACGTTGCACCAAATTCGATTAAAGTAAAATTAGGTCGTTCCTATTCGAAACACGTAACCAAACAGATGACCGATGACAAGCAGTTTGAATTTATACATATATACATCAAGTCGAAGCGAAGTAGGTATCGTTTTGCATATCGTTAACTGTATAGACTGAACGCATTCAGTGTTGCCTAATGCACGATCGATGATGCAAATATCGTGACGAAAAGTCATAAATTTATTTTAAACTTAATTTGTGATTAATGCGTTAATGGCAAACAATGCTTGTTAAAAGGGTAAATATTGGTTTACAGAAATTTACTTTGTTGTACACTGGTAGTTTATGAGAATCAACATTTTTAGTAAAACCAAGAAACAATATCAATTCGCATAGTTCACCGACAGCTATACGACTAGCCAGAGCGCACTGGCGTACAAGAGAGAACGGGAACACTTGAAATTCGTTCAGCCGAACACAAGCAAGTAGGCATTTAGTGCCCTTTAAAGACACTCTTTATTTTATTCCTTAATTAATTAGACCAAGTGTAAAACAGCGATAAGGAATCGTATGAATTTTAAAGCGTAGATTACATAAATAAAACAAAACCATAAATTTTTATTGTAGAGTTAAAAATAAGCAGTTTCTCAAGTGATATAAAACTACACCACATACCTGAAAACCAGGTAATTCCTCGTAAGTATCATGACAAAGTAGGACATTATACGAACGGCCTAGACAAAGATTCGAAGAGGAATTTTAGGGAGGAAGTAGCTTTCCTGAAATATCTGCTCGTTTCATTTGCATAACAGTTCGGCATGATAAATGCATATCGTTTGTCACAGTTAGAACATTTTGTGCATGGGCTGACCCTATTATTTTTCCTGATTGGATCACTTTCTGTGACAAAATGATTTAGTACGTGCCTTGAACGTAGAAATACTACGTCATATTTTACATAAAAGTTACATTTAAAATGAAAATTCCGCTTACTGCGTCCTGAGGTACGTACGTATCAAGAACAACATAAATTGCGGAGGAAAATTATCTAGCTGCATTCGTAATGTTTACAAAATGAGTTTTCATGGTTTTTTAAAACAAAATATTATCTAGTTTTATGTAAAACATGACTTCATGTTCTTTACCAACAATAATAATTTTGCTGAACTTATATATACACGGGAAAGTATTATAACCTTTCTGAAAATTAGAAAAATAGTTTTTCTTTTATGAAGGAAATACCAATAGAAATTAAAAACAGCAAATTAAAATCGATAATAATATTAAAGCTTCTCCTTCAGAGTGTCACGTATTTTACTCAAAACTTGTGTAAGACTGATTCAAATCAAAATAATTGGTTAGTTAAGAGTAACATAACGTTAGCCTAGGTACCAGGTCATAGCTGACAAAAGGGCAATAAAGATGTCGATATACTAGCCTGCGAAGAGACTTCAAAGGCTCTGCAGTCAAACACCAGAGTCAAAACTTATCGGGCATCTAGTAAGCTTACCTTACCATTTTATTAGATTTTCTAGACTTGAGTAAAAGACAGAAATTTTATCTGCCACACCAATCCAATATCCACAATATTTACTTGCTCTTGGCATATAGATATCCTCTTAGGTCTGTTTTCCCAGATCTGAGCAGAGTACGCTTAATCCAAAGGCATCGATACCAGTTTGCCTACCAATCTGGAAAGTCTTGCGATACAGCCATACATAGACCAGCTCAAAAGGCTGAACAAGCATTGGAAAGCAAAGCAATACCACTAGGACTCTTCCTAGATATAGAAAGAGCCTTCGATTCGGCTTCATACAATTCAATATTGGAATCTATGCACAGGCGTGGAGTAGCTCACTGCATTACGAAGAGGGTTGAGTTCATGCTTAATTATAGAACCATTACCAGTAATGTCCTTGGACCTTGGTGATTGATGACCTCTTATGGGAATTAGAGAGAGACGACAAAAGCATCGTAGTAAACGATACATTTGGGTCTGTGGTATCCGAAAGGATGCAGCGGGCACTAAATATCGTCGAAAGATGGTGCATAGAAGAGGGATTATCCTCAAACCGGACAAAAACCTCTGTTGCACTCACACGAAAAAGCAACCTTCAAGTAATGAAGGAGCTTTATATGTGGGGACAACATCTAAAAATGGAATCACTCTTGATGACAAGCTTAGCTTCTGTAGCCATATAGAAAAAACAACAACTCATCAGTCATATGGTGGCACAAGATTAAAAGAATAACAGCTAACAGAAAATTAGACAAGGTACTAGCCTAATAAGAGGGGTATTTAGAACTACGCCACAGCAGCAATGGAGCTACTGCTAGGTCTTCCTTCAATATACCTTGTGGTGGAGAAGGATTTGGATGGGAACTTTCGAGAAAAGGACACCATATAATGATAGATAAATTAAAACAAATCCGATACTAAGAATACCAACGGATAGAATGCCCATTACTCACGACTTCAGATATTCGAATGGTACTTCTGGTACAATATCCGGAACCTGAAGAAATCGCGAAAGCGTTCATCAGACATATTCTTGAATTCATCAAGAAAATCAATCTGATGGGATAGAAACTAAGATGGGTACAATAAGAGTGGGCTTTGAACCACGCCCTAATTATTCAGATAGATAGATAATCCAAAGGTAGGTTCAAGTTTCTTCGCTTGGCATATTTTTCTAGAAATGTTTTACCTAAATTGATTAGCATGTCAAAAGGAATGTGTTAGTTATTAATGCGTTATTGATCTAAAAACTTACACAAGTTATTTATGAAATCTTATTTTACTAGTATTGTACACAGAAGAATTCTAGATTTAAATTTGCAAATAAATTTCATAGGTCAATATAAAAATTCTGATTAATCTTGTAACATTAGCTTCATTCTGATATAATATAAAAAACCTTAAAGCTAAAGTTTAACGTAATCAAAGCTTATTTACTATAATTGTGCCACCCAGTAATTCCTCGCGGACCAATGCGTCAGATTCTTTCAGGTAGCATATTTATGCGCTTGGGAGGTTTCCACTTTTTGTTGGTGTTTATAAGAGAAGAACTATCGTGCAGTGATAGACAACAGACAGCAAAGTTGATACCAGGTTCAATTGAAATCTTCCATTATTTAGGAATAAAATCTTTGTTTTGATATAATTAAATTTATCTCGTTGGCGTTTATGTAAAATAAACACCTTCCTATCCAAGTGATAGAAAATAAAGGGAATATTTATTTTATATATTTTTATAAATGTGATATTTTGATTGAACAAACGCCTAGGAACTCTATACAACTTCAATACAATTAGTATAAATAAAGTATCTACAGGACAAAAACTTCCTGGTTTGTATGAATCCATTAGGTTCCTAAACCAACTTTCATTAAAAAGTGACGGTATACGAGTAAAAATCCGTTATGTTTTACAGATTTTCTGGTATTACACAACCTTTCATAAATATAGACTTATTTGTTTTGCAAAGTCATGATTTCATAGACAAGTATTTACTTGACAGATTTGTATTTAATTACTTTAGAAATTATCAAATATTTGTAGCAAATCAAATTGAAACCAAATATTTCAAATTAGATACGTAAAATAATAATAATAATAATAATAATAATAAAAGTCTATTTGAAAAATGTACAAAAAATTAAATATAATAAATTTTTTTTTTTAATAATATAAATATATTTTTTTTTTTTTTAGGTACATACAAATAAACTACCCATTGCCACAAAGTACTGTCCGTGGCGTGTGTAGAGATATGTTAAGTACTATTTTATGTTCTATTTTACAATTAATTAATATAATACAAATACATGGATACAAATTTTAAAAATAGAAAAACAGCAATGTCAGTAAATTACAAAAATTTAAAGAACTTTCCAAATTCACCTGGTAGGTATAAGGAAAAGGGGCAGACAGTCCGTTCTACACCGACGACTTTTGTCACGGTGATGATGGTGCTCAGAAAGAAGTCAAAGTTCTCTTAAATTTCGCCGCTTCACTTGATGCTCAACGGCAGAAAGATAATGTTTTTATCTCTATTGAAAAAGAATCTTATTGGTTTTAGTGCCATTGGCTGGCAATTGATATTTTCAGTAA
Organism: Psylliodes chrysocephalus; assembly: GCA_927349885.1. NCBI lineage: Eukaryota > Metazoa > Arthropoda > Insecta > Coleoptera > Chrysomelidae > Psylliodes > Psylliodes chrysocephalus. The sequence goes on from OV651830.1 coordinate 3,705,233, forward strand.
ACTTTCAGGTTTCATATCTGCTTTCTGTTCGCTCTAGAAGAATTAGTAAGCGATTTGTCGACTGTTACAAATTATACAGAGTAAATTTATTTTATGGATGAATTTTGCTGAAATAAAACCATTTTAGACTCCATTCAATTCGTTTCCGACTTCAGTTCACGGGTTATAGTTTTGAACAGTTGATATTATTAAGAAATATGTTTAAAAGGGTTTGCGAAGGAAAAATATAACATATATCAGTTAAAATCATTAGTTATTTTAACAATAAATATTTAATACTGTTAATTGTTTTGAAATAGGACCAGAAACGTATTTATCTGTTAGATAACTTCCTTACCGGTATAGAGAGTACAAGCTACAGGAGCGGTTTAAGGGGTTAATATTGCCCGAGAATCAATATTGTTGAATGTATTTCATCAGTGTTTCGTAAGTACCAGTCTGTTTTATCTTTTTTAATGACTCTTCTTCTACTGATTTTAGGTCACTATTTCACCTCACCCTAGCCAATGAGTTACTCAACCCTTAAGTTATCAGCAGGATTCTATATGCTCTATAGTAAGAGAACAATCTTTCATGTGCGAAGATTTAGACTAGCCCATTTTCGTCCATTTTTTTTTTAATTGGCTCCATTGATTATCATTGTATGTGATTTAAATTCAAGAACAAACATTTTTTTTTAAGTTTGGATACTTTTACAGCAATAATTGATTAGAGAATGTTTTTATTACTACTTGAATAGAGAATGAAACCTAAAATATGATTCTACAAGTTGCCTGATTATATACGAACACAAAAAATGTACTTAATCTGAATATCTGGTACCCAACCGTGACCGTACAGAAGCCAGTAGCAACTTTATTAATAATACAGAATAAGTAGATAAAAGAGATTCATGTCAAACACTTAATTACTGAGCAGAACATAATAAAATCGAATTTATGACTTTCAAAGACATTTAAGAATTGCAGGAATTAATCAATTGTTTCTTGGTTTGATATACCGATACCCGTTGTAAACTGCGTGGCAGAATAACGTATTACTATTACTAATAATATTTTTTTCGTCTTGACTAGACTCCTAATAAAATTTTTATATAAAACTGTTTTTCTACAATCATCAATCGGGAGTGATCAACTTGCTTATTTGTGAATATGTGCTAATACGAAATCAATTGACTCAAAAATAAAATATATAAAAACTAACATTATAAACTCCCTTTGAGGTTTTAATACAGGAAAGAGCGGAGATCACCATGGGGTAAAACACAATAAGCCAATAGGCTTCAGTGTTATTCGGAGACACATAGTCAGACGAGCCCAGGGAAAAAAAAACATTATAAAAATCAAATTATAAGAAAATATAAACAGTTTTTTAAGATGCTGAAGGGATAACTTTGACGATCTACAAAAGCAATCAATTAAAAGAGCAATTAGTACGCAGAATTCGGTCAAAAAAAGACATCTTTCTATCATATCCTTAACTGTTATATGACATTTTCCTTCCTTTCGTCACTCTAACCAATCAAATTTAAATAGTGAAACTACCAAATATGTCAAAAGGGTTTTTCATAATTGTTAGATCCTATAAAATATATCTAATGTCATACGACAGCTATATAACGTGAAAAGATCCGGTATTAGCACATTTCAGTTAGTTTTATAAGTATTGTTTAATCTTTACATGAGTTTTATAACACGCTATAGAACGTTTTTTTATAGTCTTGCTAGGATCTTTTAGACAACGGTTATTAAAACTCGCATGAGTTAGAAAAAGAAAAAAAAGTGTGAAAAATTATAAGATCAACAACACAATTTTTATATATAGTGTGATATTTTCACTCCGTCAATCTTTAAATACAAAATTATTGACTTTAAATAAATCACAGTAAGACACTACGTCGCCATTTTGATTACATTTTTCTGTCATTCGAAGTGCGTTCATCTGTTGCATTAAAAAATTGTTTTTACGTCGTCTCTACTTCATTCTATTTTGAAGGATACGCTCGCGAAATTTCATGAAGGCACCTCCACGATTTCTTCTTCTTTTCTGTCCTCTCGTTCTTCTGGTATATAAAATTGATCACCTACAATTTTCAAAATGACCTATATTATCTACTGGCATATATGGTAAGTAGAATATAGAAAGAACGAAACATTCCTCAATCTATCTTTATGATATAACGACACATTACAAGTTGATAAACTGGTTCCATTTAATTGAGATATTATCGTTATTTGTACATGTTGATTCAATTTAGTAAACTTGACATTGTCCATCAAACGGATTAAAATGCATCGATTTGAATAATCCCCCAGATGGAGATTCGAGACAATGACAAAGTTGACTTAGCGGAGATGCAGAATTGCTAGTGATAAAATCGGCCTCAAGGATGCTAATTTTGTACCAATGGAATTCTTAAGATGTGAGATATGAGTGTATATATGGACAGTATTTTCTAATAAAAAATATGTTGATATGGTAAGTTGGAAAAAATTAATAATGCCAAATTATTATATTATCGATTGTTCGGACTTGTGTGAAGAAAAATTACTAGAGAAAAATTCGACTAACCTTGCTTAAATATACGAAAAAAAGGTAAAATGTTATTTATTGTTGATAAGCTTTGAAAGACATTATTTTTGTTGTAAACTGGCTGTTTGTATTGTTAACCTTCAGATATCATTATTATAATTTGTTTGAGTAATACATTTTTATGGTTTTATTCAAAACTGGTTTATTTCAATGTGTTAGAATAAATTATTTGGTAGGTTACATTCTCATAATTATATTTTTCGATTCCCATTATATTCTCCAAAAACATTGAGTCGTTTTCTTTCAGTTTCAGTTTAAGCATTTGTGAAAATTATTTTTTAATATACAAAGCAAATAATATTATCCTACTTCACCTGTTCTCCAATATTTTCCTGATAAACACAAGTTCATTGTTTCATTTCAGCTTGTAGAATCATTTGAATAAAACGAACAATGTCGGTATAAGTCTACGCCTAACAGTGGGCGTTTAATTAAACTTTTGAAATATATAGAATAAAGAAAGACGAAGAGAAAGCAAGAGGCAGTTTTAATCAGCCCGTTGGATTTTACCCAATTCTGAGAGGTATTGCGTGACACGAAGCAGTTTAATTTATCTAGGAAGGAAGATGCGACAGGTACCCCAATTACAGATTTAAAATAAATTACCGGTTGCAGTGATCATTAGGGCCTAAAACGCATTCGGAGTATTGTCGAGCATGACAGGAACGGTCTAACACATTGCGCAATACATGCACCCGGTATTTATGATCCTCCGATGTAGATTTTTCTGAATTTTAATTAAAAAATCTGATGTGTCCAACACATGACTTTCCTATCTAGTTATTATAGGCTTTTCCCGGTTATTTTGTACAACCTATTGCAGCACCTCTATAAATGTTTAGAGGATAAACTAAATATATACATTTTCCACATACATCTAACTCGAAACATTTTTCTATAGATAT